>VMDO01004240.1:0-128461 GCA_007922755.1 Pedetes capensis
CGCTTCCACCATGTGCTGCCTCCCCGCAGGCCCAGAAACATGGCGCCAAATGACCATGGACTGAAACCTCCGAAACCGTGGTCCACAGTAAACCTTTCTTCCTTTAAGTCGACTTTCCCAGGGCTTGTTGTCACAGTGACGGAAAGCTGACTGACGCGCCGTGCATTCCAGCAGCCACCCCAGCCTGCGCGCGTCCGGGTTGGTTTGCCGGGGAAGAAGCCAGCTCCTTGGGTGGGCCCAGGTCCCCACCTCCTGGGAGGCTGAGCGCGCCCCTGTCTTTTCCCTTTCTCAGCACAGACCTCGGAGGCAGCTTAGGTAACAGCAGCCACCTGCGAGCCTGGCTGGGAACCGAGATTGGTGGCGAATAAAAGGGCTGTGCGCCAGCCTAGCAGAGTTGATGATTTGCGAAAAGGTCACCCGCAGCTGGATCCCGACACAAAAGCCCCAGGAGTCTATTCTTTCTGCAGGTGTTGCTCCGTTCTGTTTACACAGTCTGGGAAAAGTCTCCAAGTGCCGCGGAGGGCGTAGAAAGTCGGCGATTTCTCCTCCCTCTCTGACGCTGTTCTTCTCCTGCCTCCCCACACTGGCCCAGAAGGGAAATGGCCGCCCTGAGTTTATTCCTAACAGCACACAGTAGGCACTGTGCACTATAGCAAATGGCTTCCAGCCTTGCCCCATTTTATGGATGGAGATGCTGAGGCCTCGAGGTGAAGGCACTTGCTGGGTGTTGTGTAGCCAAGGAGGGGGGAGTACGGTTTGAGAATGTTGGCTGCTTTGTTCCAGAGCCCCCTGTTCTTTAACTCTGCACCCCCTGCTCCCCATCCGTCCTGGTGTCTCCTGTAGTTCCACACCCAGGACCCCTGCGAGGGGCGCTCTTGTTATCACTGCCATTTTTTTGCCAGGGCGCCCAGGCCGAGTGCCTTTGTCCATAAGCCAGTACCTGCCTGGGATTCGGACACAGCACCCACAGGTCTGACTACAAACCCCAGGCTTGCCCCGGGCTCCTGGCTGCGCTTCTGTCATGAACATCAAGGAGCCCCTGAGCTGTGCCTCACCCCAGATCCTCACATTTCACCCATCAAAGGCAACTCACTGGCATTAGGGGACCCCAGGCTCCCACTAAGGGGCGCCTCTCCTCTCTCCCTCCACGGAACACTCACGCTTTTCAGCCGTGTCTGACTGAGGCCAGTTCTCACTCATTTGCAGGGTCTGTTTCCTCGTGCGGGCTGGCAGGTCACACCATTCGCCCATTTCGCCTTTGGAAGGTCCACTTTCTGAGTCAAGGGGCGGGAAAGACATTGCTCTAATATCAATCTGTGGGGACCACCTTCGTCCCCCTTCTGTTTTGCAGCAACTCTGAAAAGCTTCCCTCGCTCATGGTGTAGAATAAGAGGGTAAGAATACACATTCACCCCCCCCCCCCAACTCCACCCTTTAAAACCAAGTGAAGCGCTGGGCGCAGTGACGCACGCCTGTCATCCCAGCGGTTCCAGAGGAGGCGGAGGCAGGAGGATCGCAAGTTGGAGACCAGAGGCAGTCTGCGTAATTTAGCGAGACCCTGTCTCAAAAAGTAAAAAAAAAAAAAGGGGGGGGGGGTGGGGTACAGCTCAGTGCTCCAGCACTTGCAGAACACGCAAGACACTAGCCCTTGTGTCCTATTCACTGTGGAATGCTCGGTCTGTCTAGGGCAGTTGTCACTCAGGACATAAACCAGTCCTCTAGACTGAGTACGCATTCCTTGCGGGCAGAAACAGGATCTGGCTCAGTGTTGTAGACAGTTTCCATTTGTTTATTTATCAGGCCTATTTCCTCCTCTGAAATCAGTGCCTATTCTTTCTCCTCACGGCAGAGGCTGGACAGCAGAGCCCCTCGGCCCACCCTATAACGTGCTGAGGTCACATTCTGTCTCCCACAGCTGTCCCATCCTTTGGGAGGCAGATCCCGTTGTTCCATCCAGGCTACCTCGTGCCCTTCCCCTGCTTAATGGGCATCCTGGTGTATGCCCTTCGTGGTTGGGAAAGATGGCAGAAGTATTAGCCGTGCTTAGTAGCCCCTTGGAAGCGAACCAGGGTCGGCCCCGTTAGTCCTTGGATGGGAGACCCCCCAGGGAATACCACATGCTGCAGGCTAGGGAGAAGGACCTGACCCACTCTCAAAACAGTCCACCATTGAAAACCCTAGAATAGCAGAGGAGCACTGACAATAGTGCCAGGCATTGCACAGTGTTGGAGTGTTTTGTTCTGGTGTACACAGGGTTGCTGTGAGTCGGGCCCAACTGAACAGGACCTAACAACAACAACAGCAGTTGCAGCCCTTCGAGACGTCTCCAAAGAGAAGGTTGTGACTCAAAGTGGCACGTCGGCCTATGGCAGAGCAGATCTTATTCAGGAAGATTCATTTACATCACAATACTGAAAAAAGTTGGAAGATGAGCTTTGTGCCTGGTGACTGTCCTGGCAGTCACAGGTGTTCAGTTAACACATGGCAGTTGGGTGAAGGTCAGCTAGTGTCATGTTGAAAGACATGAAATTGCCAGTATTTGACCATTCTTGACCTAAAAAATCTTGGTGCCTCTCTATTATGCCTCCCTCTTATCAAGTTTCTCCCCACTGTTTTCTGTCATCTGAGACCATCCCATAATGAGCTCTGGGTAACTAGCAAGATTAACAACATGGTACCTGATGTCCCAGTCTGTATAAACAAGGCATTGTTGTTGTTAGGTGCCGTCGAGTCGAGTCCGACTCATAGCGACCCTCATAGGATTTTCAATGGCTGACTGTTTCGGGATTGCCTTGGGAGTGGGTTGCCATGTGCTGCTCCCATTTCGCGGTGCTGGGAATCGAACTCAGGATCATGGAGACTGCAGAGCAGCGCTCTACCAACTGAGGTGAATCCCAGCCCCAAACAAGGCATTAAGTTTTATTAAAGAGCCTGTTTCAGAGTGAAGAGGTGCGGATATGCACGTCAGTACTGCACAGTGCTGGTGCACAACCACGGCCGCAAGGGGCTTCCTGTGCTGAAGCCTTTGTGAGTGCCCAGAGCCCAGTCTCCCACCCACTGTCCTCTTCCCATGTACGCTTAGAAGAGCCGGCGCCACGATTCCTTCCCACGTCCTCCCGGGGCTCCATTTAAGTCAAGCCATTGAGGTTTTCCTGTAATTGTAGATTGACATCTCTGAATTAATCACTAGAGAACAGAGATGTGATAGCATCTGTATACGGGGACATCTGGGCAGGGATGAGACAGCCTCAGCCAGGAAATGTTTCTTTCCTTGGGATTGGAAAACACAAGTAAAAGATGATCGGGTTCCATTCACTTTGGAAGGCAGCACAGATGCGTGTGGGTTTGTTAACACATGATTCCCTTCTTACAGACTGAGAGTCCTGGTGTGGAATAATGACAGGCATCTTAGTGGTCCCAGGAAAGCGGCTGGGTGAAGGAGGAGGCCCAGGGTTTGTGTGTGAGTGTGATGGTATAGATCGTCCCGTCTAATCCTGTTGTTGTTGTTGTTGTTGTTGTTGTTGTCTGGTGCCATTGAGTCGGTGTCCAACTCATAGCGACCCTACGTACAACAGGCGAAACACTATTGTCAGTGCTTCTCTGCTGTTCATAGGGTTTTCAATGGCGGATTGATTTTTGGGAGTGGGTTGCCAAGTCCGTCTCCCAAGCCTACAGCACCTGGTGTTCCCAGGCGGTCTCCCATCCAAGTACTAACCAGGCCTGACCTTGCTTAGCTTCCGGGATCTGATGGGATCGGACACCACAGGACCACTGCTGCAGGCCATCTAATCCTAGTGCTGGGAAAATGGAACTTTGCCCCCCTCAGCTTGAGCCTTAATCACCTCTGGACCAGTGTTTATGTTTAGAAGAACAGCCGTCCAGTACTGATCCTGAGGTTTTCTCACATCTTTTTTTGGCCTAGCCCATCAGAGCACAGAGCCAGAGGACTGTGGGTGTGTGGCTGGACGCCATCATCAAGAACTAATGGTGGGAAGGTGCCTTTGTCTGGCCAGAGAGCCTTGCTCCAGCGTGGGCAGAAGTTGATCCTGACGCCCAGGGGCCCGGGCAGGTGGTGAGGCTGGGAGCCTCCCTCAAGATTTAAGCAAGACTTCAGAATAGAAGTTCAGACATGCGGGTGAATTTAGGTAGTTTTCTCAGGGTTTCTGACTCCCCATCGTTTTCTGTCATCCATCTAAATCCAAAGAGAGGAAGGTTTGCTAAAGACAGAGCTGAAATTCAGACAGAGAGTGAGGAGGGGTGCGCTCTTTTATTGTATTTGCTGGACCCTCCGCTCCCCACCAAGGTTCACTGTCTAATTGGTGAACTGAGCTGTGTGTTCAACGTGTGCAGTGGGGCTTGATCTGCGCACACCTTGTGAAATGAGGGCCGCAGTCAGGTTGCTTGGCTCTCAGTGTTTCCGCAGCCTGAATGCCAGCCACGCCAACGTTTGCTATGTGACCACAGCCGCTGTAATTCAGGTGGGGAGGGGAAAGGGAGGCGCAGTAGATGGCATTTAAGCCTGGTGGACGCATCACATAAAGGTCACTGGAGGGTTAGTGCAGCAACCGCAGGGCCCACTGAGCAAGGGTCTCAAAGCTTTTTTTTCAGATAGATTCACTCATAAGAGTTAGAATTCAATGCCAGTTTAAATGATGTCAGCTGCCAGGCACGGTGGCGCATACCTGTAATCCCAGCAGCTTGGGAGGCGGAGGCAGGAGGATCGCAAGCTTGAGACCAGAGACAGTCTGCGTAACTTAGCGAGACCCTGTCTCAAAAAGTAAAAAAAGTGGGCTGAGGGTGCAGCTCAGTGGTCCAGGACTTGTAGAGCATGCAGGCGCGAGGCCCTGGGTTCAACCCCCAGTACGGCAAAAAAAAAAAAAAAAGAAAGAAAAAGATGTCAGCTCAGCCTGGGAAAGATCACAAGTTCAAGGCCAGAAGCAGCCTACATAACTTAGGAAGACCCTGATTCAAAAGAAAAAATGAAAAAGGGGTTGGGGGTGCCATCTGGTGGTAGAGCACTCACAGAGTATGTGCACGGCCCTGAGTTCCACCCCCAAGTATGGGAAAAAAATAAAATAAAATAAAATAAAACAAATAAATAAAAGGTGTAAGCTCTGTTTACTCTTAAAACATCTGTGTTGGGGCTGGGCGAGGTAGCGCACGCCTGTAATCCCAGCGGCTCGGGAGGTGGAGGCAGGAGGATCGCAAGTTCGAGACCAGAGGCAGTCTGTGTAACTTAGTGAGACCTTGTCTCAAAAAGTAAAACAAATGGGCCGGGGGTGCAGCTCAGTGGTCCAGCACTTGCAGAACATGCAAGCGTGAGGCCCTGGGTTCAACCCCCAGTACCGGAAAAACAACAACAACAACAACAACAACAACAACAAAAATCTGTGCTGAAAACTCAGCTATCATTTCTGTACATTTATTCCCCTCCTAGTTCACGTATCCACGGCCCTCCAGTATGTTCCGATTCCTCCTCCTCAGCGTCTGTGGTGGTCCCTGAGTACATCCTGCTCCCACTTCAGGCCTGGCCTTCTTCCTTCCTCCTCCTGGAATAGTTTCTTCCTGAAAAGCCACAGCTCCCTGCCCCATCTCCTTCAGCTCTTGGCTTAAATGTGGCTGGGAGACGACCCCCAGCCACCCTTGTCATTTATACCACCAGCCCCTGAGCTTTGGGCCCCTGCCCTACTTTATTGTCCGCTGAGCCGCCTTTGTTAAGTCTTTACTGTGCGTCTCTTCCTACCAGAGTGACCTGCACGCCGGGGTTTGATTTCATTTTGTTTGCTCCTGCATCCCATCTCCTACACACAGCAGGTGCATGAATACATACTGAGCATCACTGTGCTGAGGAAGTGAGGACGGATCAGGGCTGTGTTGGCCTCGATTCCATTCTTTTCATAAGGAAAACAGCACTGTGTGTCCCAGGTTTCTTCCCATACCACGTGGGCATCACTGTGCCCAGGTCACATAAGAGATTTTATTTAGTAAACTAACCCTTATCATCACTTCTCAGGTGCAAATAGGGAATATTACTGTGCCCAGAAATTTCTAGGCCGTCCAAGCCCAGTCATTTTGATTGCTCCAATACATAACTGTGGGCTGGGATTTAGCTCAGTTGGTAGAGTGCCACTCTGCAATCTCTGAGGTCCTGAGTTCGATTCCCAGCACTACCAAAATGGGAGAAGGACGTGGCAATCCACTCCCAAGGCAATCCCAAAACAGTCAGCCATTGAAAACCCTATGAGGGTCGCTATGAGTCGGACTTGACTGGACGGCACCTAACAACAACAACCACCACAATACATAACTGTCATGGACCAGACCCTTGGTTTCATTAACATCATTTTAAATATCCTTGAAATTCCAGGCTTCTCATGGGCAGTTGGTCCTTTGAGTTTGTGAGTTCCGCAACCCTGGATTCAACCAATCGTATGCTGAAATTATCTTGGGAAAAAGTTACATCCGTAATGAAAACATACAGACTTTTTTTTCTTCGTGACTCCCTGAACAATGTAGCGTAACAAGTATTTACATAGCGTTGACATCCATTAGGTATTACAAGTAATCTGGAGATAATTTAACGTTATGGGAGGGTGTGCATAGGTTGTATGCAGATGCTAAACCATTTCATAAAAGAGACTTGAGCATCTGAAGATTTTGGTATCCGGAAAGATCCAGGAAGCAATCCCCTACTCCTACTGAGGGATAGCTGCCTCGGACATATATCCTCTAGTCCTCTCGTAACCTTCCTTGGGAGCTCCTCCACTCGGGGACCAGCAGGGAGGACAGATCAGCCCTCAGTACCTGGCTCCAGTAGAAGGAAACACTGGCTGTGCGCTCAGCATCCGGGAATGTCAGAGCCTGGTGAGGTCCTCGAGCTCACCAGGTGCTGGGCTGGGACGGGTTGGTTAACAGAGAGTTTGTGTGTCAGGAAAATATAGAGAAAACACACTTGAAGAGATGCAATTTAGAAAGGGAATTCAGAACCCGTTCTTCCTGTCGTTGTTGTTAGGTGCCCCCAAGTCGGTATCCGATTCATAGCGACCCTGCGTACAACAGGGAAAACACTATTGTCAGTGCTTCTCTGCTGTTCATAGGGTTTTCAATGGTGGATTGAGTTTTGGCAGTGGGTTGCCAGGTCCGTCTCCCAAGCCTACAGCACCTGGTGTTCCCAGGTGGTCTCCCATCCAAGTACTAACCAGGCTTGACCCTGCTTAGCGTCTGAGATCTGACAGGATCGGATGCCACAGGGCCACGGCTGCAGGCTAAAATAAGGCTTAGAAAAGTGGAATTCAGAGGAAGGAACGACATCGACTTTCTATGTAGAAAAACTCGCAAATATTTCGCAATGGCGTGCCAGTAGGTAATGACACAGGAAAAGACACTCACTCTCTTTTAAAAGAAAACGGGATGCCATGGTAACCTGGCTGTGATTTGGGGTGAGGCAACCCTCCAGGGGCTGATGCTGCCCGCGGGAGCAGCCAGGCAGTGCTGTGCCCTCACCAAGCAGAAGCTGTGAGCTGGACCAGAGCAGAAGCCCTGTTCACCAGCGCTCCCCCTTTCCTGCCCCGGAAGGTCTGCCCTTTGAGAACATCCAGGGCTTGGGACATTTCTGCTGAAACCTCCAAACAAACTCTCATGATCCCTCAATCAGAGACACACTTGGATAACAGTGGAAATCGTGTAATTTGGGTTCCCTGGGCCCATCTAACTGATGCATAAAGTCAACCATCACATCTCCTCAACTGGGATAAGTCTTCTCTTATTTTTTGGTGATCTTATCCTTTTCCAGAAAAATTAGTGTCACTTAAATAATATCCCCCTCCTAAAACATTAGTTGTCAATAATATGAAGATGATAAGAAGACAAAGGCTTAAAAAACCTTCCAATTTTAGTGCTTTACTCTCTACAAAATTCTTTCACAGCTGTCGTTGTCGTTGGTTTTAGGTGCCATTGAGTCAGGTCTGACCCATAGCAACCCTATGTACAACAGAATGAAACACTCCCCGATACTGTGCCAGGCATATGTGTGTCAATCCATCTAGAGGGTTTTCCTTTTTTTTTGTTGACCTGCCACTCTCCTATACATGATGTCCTTGTCCAGGGATTGGTTCCTCCTGACTGCATGTCAAAAATACGTAAGATGCAGTCTAGCCATCCTTTCTTCCAAGGAGCACTTGGTTGCACTTCTTCTAGGACAGATCTGTTGGTCCTTTTGGCAGTCCATGGTATATTCAATATTTGTGTCTAGCATCATACTTTAAAAGCATCAATTCTTCTTCTGTCTCCCTTATTCAATGCCCAGCTTTCACAAGCATATGATGCAACTGAAAATACCGTGGCATGAGTCAGGTGCATCTTCGTCTTCAATGTGACATTTCTACTTTTCAACAATTTAAAGAGGTCTTTTGCAGCACCTTTTCCCAATGCAATGTGTTTTTCTTTTGATTTCTTGACTGCTGCTTCCACGGGTATTGATTATAGTACAAAGTAAAGCAAAATCTTGGACAACCTCTTCTCCATTTACCATGAAGTTGCTTACTGACCTAGCTGTAAGGATTTTTGTTTTATTGATGTTGAGGTGCAGTCTATACTGAAGCCTGTATTCTTTGATGTTCATCAGTAAATGCTTCAAATCTTCTTCAGTTTCAGCAGGCAAAGTTGTGTCATTTCCATAAAACAGGTTGTTAATGAGTCTACCTCCAATCATGATGCCACATTTTTCTTCGTAAGGTCCAGCTTCTCAGATCATTTGCTCAGCATGGAGATTGGAGAGGCACGGTGAAAGGATACAACCCTGATGCACATCTTTCTCAACTTTAAACCAGGCCGTGTTTCCTCGTTCTTTTGGAACGACTACCTCCTAGTCCATGGACAGATTCCTCATGAGTACAATTAAGTGCTCTGGTATTCCTATTTTTTACAATATTATCTATAACTGGTTATGATCCACACAGTCACATGCCTTTACATAGTCGATATAACACAGATAGACACTTTCGGGTATTCTCTGCTTTAGCTAATATCCATCTGACATCAGCAAGGATGTCCCTGTTTCCATGGCCTCTTCTGAATCTGTCTTGATTTTCTGGTGGCTCTCTGTTAATATATTGCTGCCGTTGCTTTTGAAAGATGTTTAGCAAAATTTTACTTGACCTTTCACAACTCTACCCCATGAAATGCAATGTGAGACTCTGGTTAAATAGGTCTGTAATTAAATATGTTCTTTGTCTCTCTACATTCTCCAAAGAATTAATACTATCCTTATTGTGCTTTGCCCTTTTCTTAAATAAGCTTTTTAAAAATATGGTAAAATACACATAACATAGAATTTGCCATCTTGACCATTGTTAAGTGTATAGTTCAGTAGTGTTATAATATTGACATTGTTGTGCAACAAACTCTAGAACTCTTTTCATCTTGCAAAACTGAAACTCTGTACCCATTAATCATCAATTCCCTCCCCCATCCCCTACTAGAATTCTACTTTCTCTCTCTAGTGTAGTTTGACTACTCTACCTCCTGTAAGTAGAATCATACAGTATTTTCTCTTTTGTGACTGGCTTATTTCACTTAGCGTAATGTCCTCAAGGTTCATCCATGTTGTAGCCTGTATGAGAATTTCCTTCTTTTGTAAGCCTGAATAATATTTTATTGTGTGACTATCCCACATGATGTTTATGCATTTTTCCATTGATGGACAGTTGGGTTGTGGCCATCTTGGCTATTGTGTATGCTACTGTGAACATGACTGTACACAAACTTCTTTAGGACCCTGCTTTCAATTCTTTGGGTATATACCCAGAAATAGACTTGCTGAATCATGTGGTAATTCTATTTGTAATTTTTTCAGTAACCACCATACTGATTTTCACAGTGGTTATTACATTTTACGTTCCTATTAACAGTGTTGGGATCTAATTTCTGCACATCCTTGTCAACACTTGTTCTTTTTTCTTTCCTTTTTCTTTATCTTCTTTTTTTTTATAGTATTCATCTTTATGAGATATGTTGTTGTAGTCAGTAAAAAGTTAGGCTTTTTAAACTGAAGTATACATATAGAAAAGGACATACATCATAAAGTTTCACAAAACGAATACCCATGCCAGATCAAGAATAAAACAACATCAGCACACCTGGAAGTATCCTTCATGTCGCTCCCCAGTTATTTGCCTCTAGTTACAACCACACACCCACCAGGGTACCCACCATTCTGACCTTCATTGCCATATGTTAGTTTTGCTTGTTTGGAATGTTATGTAAATAGGAACATATTTGTACATTATTTGTGTCTGGTTTCTTTTGTTCAATATTATGTTTATGAAATCATGCCTGTTGTTGCTTGTTGTGTTAGTCACGACTCTCTAGATAAACAGAACCAGCAGGATGTGTATGTTTGTGTGGATAAAGTCTTAAGACTTAAGGCTCACACAGTTACAGAGACTGGCAAGGTGCAGGGTGGGCTGACAGGAGGCTGGAGACCCAGAGACTACCTCATGCTGAGGTTCAAGACTGACGCCCTTCTGCAGTAGAATTCCTTCTTGCTTGGTGGAAGCCAGACGTTTTGTTCTTCTCACACTTTTAGTTGATTAGAGGAGGCCAATCCATATTGTGGAGGGCAGTCTGCTTTATTCAAAGTTAGTTCATTGATTTAAATATTATCTAATCAAAAGAAAAAAAAACACTCAGAATAATGTTTGACCACTTATCTGGGCACCATGGCCCAGCCAAATTGAAATGTAAAGTTAACCATCACACATGTAGTAGCAGTGAGTTTATTTTCATTGTTTTTTCTACTCTGTGTGTGAATATATCACAGCTTATTTATCTTTCTACCACTGATGGCCATTTGGATGTTTTCCAATTGGAGTATACATATAATAATGCTGCTGTCACATTCTGCATATCTTTTGACAAACACATAGTCACATTTCCTTGGTTGTAGGGCTGTATTTTTTTTATAACTTTGGCTTTGCTTTACTGTTACATTCACTTTGGAATTTTATACTCATGTTTATGAGAGAGAGAGGTTGACAGATTTTCTCATAATATCGTTGTCAAGTTTCAGGATCAAGGTTATACTAAAATAGAACAAGTGGGAAGGGTTCCATTTTTGTCCTTTCTACTGAAGAGTTTATGTAAGTTTGGTGTTATTTTTTGCTTAAGCATTTAGAAGAGCTTACTCATGAAAATACCATGGTCTGCAGTTTTCTTTTAGAAGATTTTAGAGATTCGGGGTTTTGTTTTTGTTTTTGTTTTTTAAATGTTATTGTTGTTGTTAGGTGTCATCAAGTCGGGTCCAACTCATGGCCACCCTGTGTACAACAGATGAAACCTTCCCCAATCCTGCGCCTTGCCTGGCACTATTGTCAGTGTTTCTGTGCTATTCATGGGGTTTTTGATGGCTGATAGTTTTGGGAGTGGGCTGCTGAGTCCTTCTACTAAGCCTATAGCATCCGGTATTCTCGGATGGTCTCCCATACAAGGATTAACCAGGCTGACCCTGCTTAGCTTCTGAGAGATGATGCAATTGGATGCCACAGTAGTATTGATGTTTTCTTCTTCTTCCATTTTTTATAAAGTACGTTTTGCTAGAAATTTGACCATTTTATTTAAAATCTCAAATACATTGGTGCAGTTTTTTATAATTTAAAATTATTTTATTATTGACTACAGGAAGAGTTGTTGTTGTTGTTAGGTGCCGTTGAGTCTGTATCCGACTCATAGCGACCCTCATAGGGTTTTCAATGGCAGACTGTTCCGGGATTGCCTTGGGAGTGGATTGTCAGGTCCTTCTCCCATTTTTGCTGTGCTGGGAATTGAACTCGGGACCTCAGAGACTGCAGCACAGCGCTCTACCAACTGAGCTAAATCCCAGCCCACAGGAAGAGTAGATAACGTCAAAAACATGAGCCACAGGGATTGACACTTTCTGAGACTCTTATGTTGTTGCCACAGCCATGGTCTGAGCCTGTAGTTGGTACATATATGAAACAAGATGGTTCATGATGCATCTAGGACAGTGCCTGACACATGGGAAATGTGCACTAAGTGGTGGTTTTCTTCCTCTGGTCATGATAACCCCCGTGTTTGGTATGACTTGGGGGCAACTGCAATGTCCTGACCACACTGTTTTTCTTTCTCCTCTTCTTTTTCTGATATCTGTCTTTTCTCTGGGCTAGGATTTAGCTCAGTTGATAGCTGCTCTGTACTCTCTGAGGCTCCATGTTCGATCCCCAGCACCACAAAAATGGGAGAAGACTCTGGCAGTCCACTCCCGAAATAATGAGCTGTTGAAAACTCTATGAATAGCAGAGAAGCACTGACAAAATGCTGTGCATGGCACAGAGTCAGGGAGCGTTTAGTTCTGTTGTACATAGGGTCACTATGAGTGAGGTCTGACTCCACGGCACCTAACAACTACAACAACAACACTCTTTTCTCCTTCCTTTCATTATGGTTTTCCTTCTTTCCTCCCTGCCTTGTTCCCTACCTCCCTACTTTGTGTCTTTTTCAATTGCTTTTCCATACTATTTTCATCTTTCTCTGACTTACTTTTCTTTCCTTTTTTTTCTGCTACCCTCTCATTCCCTGTTTTTTTTTCCTTGTAGTATCTGATGTGAATGTTTTGTGCTGATAACCAAGGAAAGACAGAAATTGTATGTGTGCTTTTTGATGAAGAATGTAAGATCCTCACAGGAAGGCTGAGGATTCAAAGGAAAAGGCCAGGGGAAGATGAGGAGAACCCTAGTAACAGCTCCTGGGGGCCTGCCTGGGCCTGGGCTTGTCCTTGGCTCGAAGCTTGGCTTGCTTGATTTTCCCTGGGGTGGTCTAGGGCAGGGCTAAGGCAAACTCCTTCTTTCTGGGGTGCTTGTGTGGAACTCTCACTGACTTTATCTGCTGCTCATTGGTGAGCTGCTCCTGGTCATAGGATAGGAACTGTGGAGCCAGGACCACAAATGCTTCCACCACCTGTCCTTGGGCCGGGTCCAGGCTGCTGTTTACAGCCATCTAAACCATGGCAGGATGCCCTAACAGTGAATTCTCTACCTTTGAGGGCCCATACCTGCTAGCTTTAATGATAGCTTTCCCTGCTCCGTGAACCAGAAATACCCATCTTAATTCCCCAGTCTCCCCAAAGCCAAAAATCCCTTCAGATGTTGGCTGCTATCTTCTTGGGATTGTCCTGTAGTGGGAAATCATGGTTCCCAGGTAGCCTAACTTGATTTTCACTGTCTTGGAAATTATCCAGGTGAGTTACATCCCTGGCCATATGATTCCCAGATGTCTTATCCCGCTGTGCCCTCCAGTTCTGTAAAGTCCCTGGAAGAAGGCTGTCTCCTTCACCTAAGTGATTCTATAGACATGGGAACTTATAACCAGAAAGTTCTTGCTGCAGCAGCATTAGGTAAATGAGTGGGTTACTCACCATGTTGTTGGTTGCACTGCCTGACAGCCCCTTTACAACAGCCTATGGGTCACATTGGCAAGAGACGAATAAATGTGTATGCTACTTAGGTACAAAGTTCCAGAAATGATGTTAAATGTTCACTATCCAACCCGTGTCTCTTAAGACCGACGTCATGTCAGAGGTTTGAAGGCAGCCTCCACGTTGGCCTTGAAGCCCAGGCTGAAGAGGGAGTGATCCGCCATCTTGAGAAGCTGCTCGTCCCACTGGTGAGGTCAATGGCAGCTGTTAATTGGCTTCCAGTCTCCATGGTGTTGAGTGGTCTATGCCTTTTTAGGACTATGTTGAAGTACAGCTACCTGTTCTGGCTTTGCTCAGATACCAGAAGTTTGATTCTCATAGAAGAGCGGTCATGGTCCACTTTTTGAGCCACTTCATCCCTGGCTGTCATGGCCCTGGCGTTAGATGCCCTTAGCCTACAGAGTATGTCTTTAGATTTTATCTAATAGTCCTAGGCATGATATCATTCAATAGTTCCCACATTCAGTTGGATCCCCTTTTTGGGAATAGGCACACATATGGATCTCTTCCAGTCAGTTGGCCAGGTAGCTGTTTCCCAAATCTGTTGGCATAAACATGTTAACACCTCCAGTGCTGCATCTGTCTGTTGAAATATCTTTATTGGTACTCCATCAATTCCTGGAGCCTTGTGTTTTACTAATTCTTTCAAGGCAGCTTCTACTTCATCCTTCAATACCATTGATTCCTCTTTATATGCAACCTCTTGAAATGGTTGGTGATCTACCAGTTCTTTTTTGTATAACGACTCTGCATATTCCTTTTATCTTCTTTTGATGTTTCCTATATCATTTAATATTTTCCTGTAGAATCTTTCATTATTGCCACTCAAGGCTTGAATGTTTTCTTCACTTCCTTAAGTGTGAGAAACACAGAGCATATTCTTCCTTTTTGGTTTTCTAGCTCCAGCTCTTTGCATGTATCATTATAATATTTGATTTTGTCTTCTCAAGCTGCTCTTTGAAATCTTCTGTTTAGTTCCTTAATCTCATCATGTCTTCCTTTTTCTTTAGTTGCTTGACATTCAAGGGCAAGTTTCAGAGTCTCTTTTGACTTGTAATTTTTTCCTGTCTTTCTAATAACCTTATGCTTTCCTTATGAATGATGTCATTGATTCATGCCACAACTTGTCTGGGATTATATCATTAGTGTCTAATGCATCAAACCTGTTCTTGAAGTGGTTTCTGAACTCAGATGGAGTCATAACTTGGCTCTCATATACTTGTTCTAATTTTCTTCAGTTTCCGTCTGAACCTGCATATGAGCAGTTGATGGTCGGATCCACAGTAAACACCTGGTCTTGTTCTGACATTTGATATTGAGCTTTTCCATCATCTCTTTCCACAAATGTGGTTAATTTGGTTTCTGTATTTTCTATCTGGTGAATTCCATGTATATAGTCACCATTTATGTTGGTGAAAAAATGTATTTGCAACGAAAAGGTCATTTATTTGACAAAATTCTGTTGTGATCTCCAGTATTGTTTCTATCACTAAGGCCGTATTTTCCAACTACTGAGCCTTCTTCTTTGTTTCCAACTTTTGCATTCCAGTCACCAGTAATTATCAGTGTGTCCTGATTGCATGCTTGATCTATTTCAGATTGCAGGAACTGGTAAAAATCTTCTCTATCTCCATTGGTAGCCTTATTGGTAGTTGTGTAAATATGAATAATAGCCTGCAGCTGTAGCCCTGTGGCATCTGATCCCATCAGATCTCGGAACCTAAGCAGGGTCGGGCCTGGTTAGTACCTGGATGGGAGACCGCCTGGGAACACCAGAGGCTGTAGGCTTGGGAGAAGGACCTGGCAACCCCCTCCCAGAAAAAATCAATCTGCCATTGAAAACCCTAAGAACAGCAGAGAAGCACTGACAATAGTGTTTCCCCTGTTGTACAGAGGGTCGCTATGAGTCGGATACAGACTCAACGGCACCTAACAACAACAACAAATATGAATAATAGTCATATTAACTGGCCTTCCTTGTAGGCATATGGATATTATTCTATCACTGACAACATTGTACTTCAGGACAGATGTTGAGATGCCATTTTTGTTGATGAATGCAATGCCATTTATCTTTGTCATTCCTAGCATAGTAGTCCATATGATTATCTGATTCAAAATGATCCAGTAAAGATTGTTCAAAAGCAACTGCAGCAGTATATAGATAGAGAACTGCCGGAAAATCAAGCCAGATGCAGAAATGAACATGGAACCAGGGACATCATTGTTGGATCATCAGATGGATATTAGCTGAAAGCAGAGAATACCAGAAAGATGTCTATCTATGTTTTATTAACTATGCAAAGGCATTTGACAGTGTGGATCATAACAAATTATGGATAACATTGTGAAGAACAGGAATACCAGAGCACTTCATTGTACTCATGAGGAATCTGTACATGGACCAGGAGGTAGTCATTGAAACAGAACAAGGAAATACTGCCTGGTTTAAAGTTGAGAAAGGTGTGCATCAGGGCTGTATCCTTTCACCGCACCTCTTCAATTCCTATGAAGGGCAAATAATCCAAGAAGCTGGACCTTATGAAGAAGAATGCAGCATCAGGATTGGAGGAAGACTCATAAACAACCTGCATTATGCAGATGACACAACTCTTCTTGCTGAAAGTTAAGAGGGTTTGAAACATGTACTGATGAAGGTCAAAGAACACAGCCTTCAGTATGGATTGAGCCTCAACATCAGCAAAACAAAAATCCATACGCCTGGTTCAGTAAGCAACTTTGTGAGAGATGGAGAAAAAACTGAGGTTGTCCAAGATTGTGCTTTATTTGGTTCTACAATCAACACCCATGGAAGCAGCAGCCAAAAAATCAAAAAATGCATTGCATTGGGAAAAACTGTTACAAAAGACCTCTTTAAAGTGTTGAAAAATAAATATTTGGCCCCATGCCATTCACCTGCCCCAGGGCTGGACCTGGAATTCTCTTGCAACTTTATGGGGCTGGGAAGCAAAGTTGACATATTTTTATAGGCTTTTTAATATGTTTTGGACCTATAGTTAAGCCTTGTTTTTGAATCCTGATAATGACAATTTGTTCTTTCTTTCTGTTTTCCACATGAGTCCTGTCACAATTTTATTAAATTTATTGATATTTTGAAAGAATGAAGATTTGACTTCATTTTTTATTGTATACTTACATTTCTATGTTTTCTGTTCTTTTTTTTTCTTCTGATTCCTTTGGGTTTAGTTTGCTCTTCTGTTTTCTTGCTTTTTATATTAACATATAAAACATTGATTTTCAGTCAGTTTTTCCAATATACTTACATAAGGTTATAAATTTCCTTCTAAATTTGACTTTTGCTGCATCTTAAGGGTTTTCATATGTCATATCCTCATGAGCTTTCATTTCAAGATATTTTCTGATTTCTGTTGTAATTTTTAATTTGATCTATGGATTATTTAGGACTATATTGCCTAATTTCCAAACATTTTGGGATTTTTCTAGCCTTGTACCTTATAGACTCCTAGCATAATTCCACTATGATTTTTTGAAAACCCACTCTATTTTAGTTGACGTTTTTTCCAGAC
This sequence comes from Pedetes capensis, assembly GCA_007922755.1. Classification (NCBI taxonomy): domain Eukaryota; kingdom Metazoa; phylum Chordata; class Mammalia; order Rodentia; family Pedetidae; genus Pedetes; species Pedetes capensis. The sequence continues at coordinate 17,038 of VMDO01004240.1, forward strand.
TGCTTTATGGCTTAGTTTTAAGTAAGATTTGATAAGTATTTCACATGCAGTTGACAAGAATGTATGTTCTGCAGTTGTTGGGCGCAGTGAGTTTGCAACATACAGTGAGTTGGATTGAATATTTTATTCCTTTTTTGCCATTATCTATGGACTTACTGAATTTTGTCTGTTCCATGAGTTGCTGAGAGATTCGTGTTAAAATTCCACACCATGGTTTCTATTTTTAACTTTCTGTTCTGCCAATTTTTGCTTTACATAGATCTGAAGCTGTATTATTAGGTGCACACAAATATGGAATTGTTTTATCTCCCAGTGAATTGGCCCTCTTATCATTATTAAATGCTTTTCTGATAGTCACCTTTCTGTCACTATAACAGAATGCCTGAAATAATTAACTTATAAAAAGAAAAGGTTTATTTTTGTCTCATGGTTCAAGAAGCTCCAGTTCATGACCAGGCAGACAGACCCGTTGCTTTTAGGCCTTTGCAGGTGATGCAGGTTGGTAGTGACAGGGAGCCTGGAGCGGGGTAAAGCCACTCACCTCATGGCCAGAAAGTAATAGAAAGGAAGAGGCAAGGACCAGAGCCCCACAGGTCACCTCTTTTTAAATGTTTCAGCACTTCCCAATAGCACCACCTTGGGGACCAAGTCTTTAACACGTGGACATTTAGGGGACATTCAAGATTCAAGATCCTGTTTTTGCTACTTTTTAAAAATGTATTTATTTTTTTGCTACTAATGCTCCTTGTCTTAAAGTTTCCATCATATTAGTACAGCTGTACCAGCTGTCTTCTGATTAGAGTTTATATGTTGTTGTTGTTGTTGTTGTTGTTAGTTGCCGTCGAGTCGGTATCCGACTCATAGCGACCCTCTGTACAACAGGGGAAACACTATTGTCAGTGCTTCTCTGCTGTTCATAGGGTTTTCAATGGCAGATTGATTTTTGGGAGGGGGTTCCCAGGTCCTTCTCCCAAGCCTACAGCTTCTGGTGTTCCCAGGCGGTCTCCCATCCAGGTACTGACCAGGCCCGACCCTGCTTAGCTTCCAAGATCTGACGGGATCGGATGCCACAGGGCTACAGCTGCAGGCAGTGTTTATATAGGATGTCTTTTTCCATTCTTCTATTTTTGCGTCGTCTTACTACAGGCACTTGTTTTCTGTTTGTTCCATTTGTTCTATATTCCTTTATTTCCTTTTTTTGCTTTCTTTTGAATTATTTTCAATGAATCTTCACTGTTCCCCTCTGCTAACTTGGGCATTAGATACAATTCTTCTTTTAGTGGTTATTCTAGAGATTACAATATACTTCCTTGACTTATTAAGATCTAATACAAATTAAAAAGGGAAAGCTAGGTCCCATCGTGCATGCCTGTAATCTCAGTGACTTGGGAGGCTGAGGCAGGAAGATCGTAAGTTTGAGGCCAGAAGCAGCTTGAGCAACTTAGAGAGACTATGTCTCAAGATAAAAGAAATTAAAAAAGGCTAGAGAAGCAACTCTCCGGTAGAGCACTTGGCTAGCATGCATGAAGCCCTGGATTCAATCCTCCAGTATTGGAAAAAAGAATAGAAATAACATTTTACTGTGTGCTACTTTTACAGCTAATACATTGTTCTGGGAATGCCTGTAAAATTTGTTTCATTTTTAAATAACATTACAGGCCCCAAAAGATAATCATCAAAGGAAGTTGAAATGGTGAAGTTGAAACTTAACTAATTGTGAGAAACTATTCAATTTTTTAAAAATTCTGTTATTAATTTTTCTAGAAAAAGAAAATTTATTTTAATAAGAATTTGTTTTAATTTTATTTATTTAGAAATTTGTTTTAATAGGAATTGTGCAGTTTGTAAAAAATTTTACAACATTGCCGTTTTGGCATACAGAGTATATCTACTGGGTGCCTATCAAAACATGACCCACAACAGTATATGTTGTTGTTAGGTGCCGTACAGTTGGTGTCTGACTCATAGTGACCCTATGTACTAAAGGCAAAACAGTATTGTTAGTGGTTCTCTGGTATTCATAGGGTTTTCAGTATCTGATTGTTTTTTGGGAGTGGGTTGCTGGGTCCTTCTCCCAAGCCTATAGTACCTGGTATTTCCAGGCAGTCTTCCATCCAAGTACTAACCATGCCCAACCCTGCTTAGCTTCCGAGATCTGACAGGATCAGACATCAGAGTGGTACAGCTGCAGGCTACAACAGTATATAAAGGTTCCTTTTCCCCCCACATTTTTGCCAACATTTATTGTTTTCTTTTTCCTTTGCTTTTCTAGTAGTGAGAGGTTAAACTCAGGGCCTCATGCATGCTGGGCAAAAGTTCTACCACTAAGCCACACTCCTACCCGCCCCCTTTTTTTTTTTTTTACTTTGAGACAGGGTCTCAAACTCTTCCTCCTTCAGTCTCAGCCTCCTGAGTCACTGGGATGACAAGCATGTGCCACAGCACCCGTCTTGTTTGTTTTTTTAATGATAGCCATTCTCACTGGGGTGAAATGGAATCGCAGTGTTGTTTTGATTTGCATTATCTTGATGGTTAAGAATGTTGAACATTTGTCATGTGTTTATTGGCCATTTGTACTTTTCCTAAGAACTAATTCATTTTACATTTATTGGTTGGATTGATTATTCTTTGGGTGTTTAATTTTTTTGAGTTCTTTATATATTCTGCATATCAATCCTTTGTTAGATGAATAGCTGGCAAAGATTTTCTCCCATTCTCAGGCTGTCTCATCACTCTGGTAATCAGAATGCAGAAACTTTTTAATTTGATGTAATTCCATTTGTAAATTGTTGCTATTATTTCCTGAACTGTTGGAGACCTAGTCAGAAAGGGCCTGCCTTTGCCTATATCTTGAAGTGTTTCCCCTATGTTCCTGCAGTAGTTTCAGATCTTACATTAAGGTCTTTGATCGATTTTGAGTTGATTTTTGTAGAGAGTGAGAGACAGAGGTCTAGATTTAGTCTCCAACAAGTAGGTATCCAGTTTCCCCAGCACCATTTGTTGAAGAGGCTGTGTGTTTTTGGCACCTTTGTCATGAATCACATGGCTGTAACTGAGTGGGTTTATTTCTAGATCCTCTATTCTATTCCATTGATCTATGTGTCTGTTTTTGTGCCAGTATCATGCTGTTTTCCTTACTGTGGCTCTTCAGTTCATTAGAAATCTGGTATTATGATACCTCCAGAATTACTCTCTTTGCTCAGCATTGCTTTGGCTATTGAGGGTCTTTTGTGCTTATGAATTTTATATTGTTTTTTCTATTTCTGTGAAGAATGTCATGAGAATTTCGGTGGGGATTGCGTTGAGTCTGTAGATTGCTTTCAGTAAGATAGCCATTTTCACAATATTAATTCTGCTAATCCATGAACATAGGATGTCTTTCCACATAATAGTTTCTTCTTCAATTTCTTTCCACAGTGTTTTGAAGTTTTCATTGTAGAGGCCTTTCACCTCTTTGGTTAGATCCATTCCTAAGACTTTTGTTTTGTTTTGTTTTTGAGGCTATTGTGAATGGGATTGTTTTCCTGGTTTATTTCTTTGTATGTTCATTGTTACAAAAGCTACCGTGAATTAGTTGAGCCACTGTGAAAATCAATAGGAAGCTTCCTCAAAAAGCTACAAAGAAAACTACCATATGATCCTGCTGTACTACTCCCGGGTATATATCCAGAGGAGTCAAAGTCAGCATATAATGAAGATACCTGTACACTCATGTTCATTGTCGCACTATTCACAGTAGGCAGGTTATGGAATCACCCTAGGTGCCCCTCAACAGATGAATGGGTAAAGAAAAATGGAGAGGTATATAGATGTGCACAATGGAGTATTACTTGTTGATGTTGTGCTCTTAGGTGCCGTCAAGTTGGTCTCCAACTCATAGCGACCCTACATACAACAGGGGAAACACTATTGTCAGTGCTACTCTGCTATTCATAGGGTTTTCAATGGCAGATTGATTGGGAGGGGGTTGCTGGGTCCTTCTCTCAAGCCTACAGCACCTGGTGTTCCCAGGTGGTCTCCCATCCAAGTACTAACCAGGCCCGACCCTGCTTAGCTTCCAAGATCTGACGGGATTGGATACCACAGGGCTACCACTGCAGTGTAGAGTATTACTTAGCTGTGAAGAAAAACAATTTTATATCATGTTCAGGAAACTGGATGGACCTGAAGATCATCATGTTAAGCAAGATAACCCAGACTCAGACGTTTTTCTCTCATATGCAGAATCTATATTAAAAAAAAAAAAAAAAAAGAAGAAAGAAATAGAAGGGAGATTGATTGAGGGGAGAAGAGACCAGTGGAAAGAGAGGGGAGAGAGAGAAGAGAGGGCAGTGGGGGGTTGGATATGATCCAGATACGTCGCATATATGTATGAAAAATCATTATGAAACCCATTATTTTGTACAATGAATACATGCTAATAAAAAAGACAAAAAAAAGACCCTCAAATAATATTTGGGTTCACGATACTCCTGTAAGTCCCCTGGAGAAAGGAAAAAAAAAAAAAAGCCATGTGAAATAAGGTTTATGTTTCCAAAGACTGTCCCAGGGCAAGCAGCCACAAGCTTCTGCTGCAGTGGTTTGAAGAAGCCCGGCCTGCGAGCTCTTCCTAATGTGTAAGCACAAGATCTAAAGGTAAAAGTATTTCACGGTCTCTCAGCATTCGCCTCCTCTGGACTGACATCCTCCGCAGCCTTTGTAATTTTTCCCCAGCTGTCCCTAATTACACCGTCTCACCTAGCAATTTGATGAAAACCTTAATAGGTGTTAATATCAATAGGATTATGTTTCCCAGTGGAATGCAGTTTTCCACTGAAGTCAGCGATGGCTGAAGAATGAGTTAGTCGGAGAAAGCCTTTTGCAAGAAGGATGTGTCTGAGGCATTACTCACAAGTACAAGCTATAATTATACGGTTTTATTTTTACTAGGCACTTTTTTAAAAAACCATGGTAATGTCCATTTTCTCAGATCTGGTAGAAACATTCAGAAAGAAAGACCGTGGTGTTAAAGGGCTTATTTACTATCCTCGTATTTGCTTTGAGATAGTTTGGTGAGTTTATTCTGAATGAGACATTTTGGATATTTCCAGCATAATTGAGTTTCTGATTACCCTTTCAACTCTTTTTTTTTTTTTTTTTTGTGGTACTGGGGGTTGGACCCAGGGCCTCGCGCCTGCATGCTCTGCAAGTGCTGGACCACTGAGCTGCACCCCCAGCCCTTTTTTTTTTTTTTTTTTTTTAGTGTTTTTTTTGAGACAGGGTCTCGCTAAATTACACAGACTGCCTCTGGTCTCGAACTTGCGATCTTCCTGCCTCCGCCTCCCGAGCCGCTGGGATTACAGGCGTACCCTTTCAACTCTTGACATCATCAGCACATGGGGAGGGATTTTTAACAGAGATTACTTGGAGGAAGGTGTGAGATTTTTCTGCCTCTAGAATATGGGCAAAAGGTTTAAAGTCAACAGCTGGCTGCATGGTGACAGGTAGCAGGGTGGGGCCCTCCTGGTGGCTCTCACAAGCTACCTTTGGCCAACCTTGTCCTCGTGGATCCAGACAGGCACAGCAGCAACCATGCCCTTCAGTGGGAGGGCACTGGGAAGCTGGCCCATGGTGGGCGGGAGTAAGCAGCAGCTCTTGGTTAGACTTCATTATTAGAATCATTATCAACCATGAACCTTGCCTCTGTGTGTGTGTGTGTGTGTGTGTGTGTGTGTGTGTGTGTGTGTGTGTGTGAAACAAGAGGGAATAGTTTTTTTAATGGTCACCTCTCAAGACTCTGCAGTGGCTACTCTGGTCATACAGTGTCTACACTGTGGTCATTAAGAATAGATCCCAAGCAAAATTGGTTATTTGTATGAGTCTGCTTTAAGTTGCTATAACAAAATGCCAGACACTGGATGGCTTAAACAACAGAAATTGATTTTCTCACTGTTTTGGAGGCTGGAAGTCTGAGATCATGTGTTGGTGGGTGGGTTTCTCCTGAGGCCTCTTTCTGGCTTGCAGATGGCCACCTTTTCCTTGTGTCCCGTCTTGTCGTCCCTCTGTACCTGCACATGTCTGGTAGCCCTTTGTGTGCCTCTTTTTTTCCTCATTGAAGGCGGGAGTTGGATTGAACTTGGACCTACTCTAATGACCTCTTTTTAACTTCATCACCTCCTTACAGGCCCTACCTGCATAGGTAGTCACATGCAACAGTACCAGCAGTTAGGGCTTCGACCTGTGGATTTGAGGGGACCAGGGGACATGAACACATCTCAGCCCAGAGCACTGTGGGAGTGTTCTGAGCTCTCTACAGGCACAGTCAGAGCACCTGCAGGCATTTATTATTGTTGTTGTTGTTGTTATTAGATGCGATTGAGTCAGTATCCGACTCATAGTGACCCTGCGTACAACAGGCAAAATACTATTGTCAGTGCTTCTCTGCTATTCATTGGGAGTGGGTTGCTGGGTCCTTCTCCCAAGCCTACAGTACCTGGTGTTGCCAGGCAGTCTCCCATCCAAGTACTAACCAGGACCGGCCCTGCTTAGCTTCCGAGATCTGACGGGATCAGAATGCCACAGGGCTACGTGCCACAGCTGCATGCAACATCCCTAACTAGAGTTTGGTAAATGCAGGGTGGAGAGTTGGAGACTGGGGGTCGGGGGGGAATTTCCTCTTTCATTGTCATTTCCTCCCCTCTGTCCTCACCCTTGTCCTCTTCCCTCCTCTTATTCCTCTGATTTGACTTGAGGAGGTCTGGCAAGTATAAAGAAGGAAGGACGGTGACTAGTCTGCTCTCAGGGTGCAGGCATCTTTAGGGGGCAGTGTCATATCACTTTTCATCTCTCTGATTTTGCTTTGTGTTGGCTTTGAGTAAACCTTGACTCTGCCTCTTCCCTGTTCCACCCAGTCCTGATGCTCCCTAAGCAGTGCAGGACGGAGGAACAGCATCTGGCTTTGGCTGGACGTTGGAACAGGCGCCCTTCAATTCTAAGACACTTAGGAAAGCAACATCAGTTCCTAGGGAGGCTCAGCCATGTCCGTGATTAAACTTGCCTTGCCTGCCTAGAAAGCATCCTCGGCGGTTGTTTTCCCGTAGAAACTCAGGCATCTCTGGGGCATCTCTGGGTCCACTTCTGGAAGGGCCTGGAACTCCCAACTCACTCTGGTGCTCGTAATTTTCTTCCCCTGGGTTCTTCTCTTGGTGCTTATCCACAGGACATCGTCAAGGTTTTAGCCTAAGGCTCTCCTCTCCCTGCCGCCAGGTCCTGCTCGCAGACACCGCCCTGTGGTCTTTGCCTTCCTGTACTTTTCCTGGATTTCCAGTGTGCCCGCGCACACGTCTGTGCCCAAGACAGCCAGAGAGCTGGGACGTTTGCAGGTCGCTGGGTGTGAGACTTGCAGAGTCTAGTGTTTGCTTGGTTTGTGCAACCTCCAGCCAGCCATTGGATCCCCATAGGGCCCGATTCCCTCATCCATACAGTAGGGAGAAGACTATACACCCCTTGAGGCCCACACCAAGGTGGGGAGCCATGTTGTTGCTGTTAGGTGCCATCGAGTCAGTATCTGACTCATAGCCACCCTGCGTACAACACTATTGTCAGTGCTTCTCTTCTGTTCATAGGGTTTTCAATGGCAGATTGATTTTTGGGAGTGGGTTGCCAGGTCTGTCTCCCAAGCCTGCAGCACCTGGTGCTCCCAGGCGGTCTCCCATCCAAGGACTACCCAGGCCGGACCCTGCTTAGCTTCCGAGATCTGACAGGATCGGATGCCACAGGGCCATGGCTGCAGGTGTATCATAGGGTTTTCAATGGCAGACTGATTTTTGGGAGTGGGTTGCCAGGTCCGTCTCCATAGGAAGAGCATATGCCACCTGCTGCCTGCCTGGCACTTGGTCGGTAGCCATTCAGGCAGGTGCCACCCCCATCACCCGTCCCAGCCACAGCCCTAGGGCGTCCGTCCACGCCTGCTTGTTCCAGCCCCGTCTGTGCAGCTGCTTCAGGTCACAGCAGATCCTTCCCGAAGCCCCAGGGAAAGACGGGGCTGGATGACAGCCGGCCAAGCGAGCTGCAGTGATATTTTAGCACGAGCCAAGGGCTGATCCTTCTTCAGGCATCCAACCCCGGGCAAGAGTGGATTCATACTTTCCACTGCCTCCCGCCCGAGCCAGCCAGTTTCCATATCAGTCGGGCCTCAGGAAGGCGGAAGGCCACGCCATCATTCTTTCCATTCGTGCCGACCCCGCTAGCTGTCAGGCCCAGATGCCAGCAGGTCTAGCCGCAGGAAGTCGCCACTGCGGACCGGGTCCTGCAGACCTGCCTCTGCCCGGGCACACTTGAGAACAGATAAGACGGCTCTGTCCGCACCGGGGCCTGACTCGCCGTCCCCAGAAAAGCAAAGCACTCGGGGGCCCCCTCCTTTCTCCTTGGGAGTCCTTGGCCGCCTTCTCCCTTATTTCGAGCTGTTGAAGTAATCGCGGCGCAGACAGCGAGGCAGCGTGACGCCTGGCCCCTCTGGGCCCCGACACCTGGCGTTGGCATCAGCAGGCGACAGTCAGATTGATAGCAAATTCCAGATGCATTCTCAGCAGCCCTGGGAGGCAGGCTGGTGGTAGTTATTTCTGTTTTCCGGAGTGGAAGGGCAGTTTGAAGGCAAAGAGAACGATTTTTTTTTTTTTTGCTGCTCATGGGCATCATTATAAACCAATGGGCCACGTGGGATAGAGCACGTGGCCCCCAGGCCTGCCCACCTGTGGCCTCCCTGTCTGTGCTCAGGGATGTGGCTGGCACTCTCCAGTTTGAGAAGATTCATTGGACAGAAATGGGAGCCGGGGGTTTATTTTAGAAACCGACTGATTTGTTGTGTTCTGTGTTCCGCAAAGCAAGAGTTTTTCATTTGCAAGGATAGGTAATATCTGAGTAACTATCGCTATGAGTTGGATACCAACTCGACGGCACCTAACAACAACAACATGCTGTGTTAGGTTCCAGGGTGTGGTTATTGAATTGGTCCTGAACACTTGTTAAATAGATGCATAGAACTATACATTGTAGGCCTGCAACCGTAGCCCTGTGGCATCCGATCCCATCAGATCTCAGAAGCTAAGCAGGGTCGGGCCTGGTTAGTCCTCGGATGGGAGACCACCTGGGAACACCAGGTGCTGTAGGCTTGGGAGACAGATCTGGCAACCCACTCCCAAAAATCAATCTGCTGTTGAAAACCCTATGAACAGCAGAGAAGCACTGACAATAGTGTTTCACCTGTTGTACGTAGGGTCGCTATGAGTCGGGTACCGATTCGATGGCACCTAACAACAACAACAACATACATTGTAGGGTCAGGCATGGTATTGCACACCTCTAATCTCAATGACTCAGGAGGTGGAGAATGGAGGATCACAGTTCAAGACCAGAGAGAGCCTGCATAATTTAGCAGGCTGAAGATAAAAAAAGCTTTAAAAAGAAGAAGACTAGGCATTAAAAAGAAGACTAGGGGTGTACTTCAGTGGTAGAGCACTTGCAAAGTATGCATGGAGCCCTGGGTTCAGTCCCCAGTACTGAAAAAGAAAAAAAATCATACATTATGGATGGTGGAATGGACTTTAGTAATCATTTAATCCAGTGGTCCCCACATCTGGCCATTTTTCAGAATCATGTGCAGAGCTTATTCAAAATTTATATCCCAGATCTGAGGTCAAAGATTCGATACTGCGTCTTTACATTTTTTTAACAATATCCCCCTGTATACCCCGAACAACCAGCCTACAATCTCTGAGGAACTCATATTAGAAAGTCACTAAATACAAAACCTTACTTTTGTCGTTGGGGGCTTATTATTTATCTGTTTGTTGTTTTTGTTGTTATGGGGCGAGGACTCAGGGCCCCAGTGGCTAAGTGGCCTTGGCTGGGGTCACCCAACTCGTCCATGTTGGACAATCCAGCTCTGCATCAGTGTGGACGCGGCCTGTCAGGCTGGCCAGGAGGGACCCATCTCCAAGGCACAGGGTCCAGAGCCAGACAACTTCCGCTGCCACTATACCATGCCCGAGGCTCCGGGGGAGTCGCTCCGGCCTAAAGGGACATCTCGTCCGCTCAACGTGAGGACGCAGCGGGGTTCAGGAGACGTCCTCTGCGCACCTTGGGAAGGGTGCTGTGTGGGGCCGTCTGCAAAGCCTTATCCTTCCCTTGGACATTGTTGGCTCCCCAGGGCCGTGAGTGGGGCCACCAAGACCAGGATGGGCACCGGAACTTGACTCTGGACAAGAACTGTCCTGTCCACTCCGATCTGCTGCCCCAGGACAATGACATGCCTGGCAGTCCTGCTCTGAGCCCATCAGGCTGTGGAGAGAGGAGGAGAATACGCCGTTTGGTCTGCCTCAGATTTGTAGGGTATCTGGCTGACTTGCTCACTACAAGCAACCTGCTAGCCTGTGGCTTAATTTCTTAATTTCCTCCTACAAGACAGTCATGATGTCTTTCTTCCAGCCTGCCCTTCCTGAAAGTTCTCAAACATTCCAATTTTGCCGGGCATGGTGGCACACGCCTGTAATCCCAGCGGCTCCGGAGACGGAGGCGGGAGGGTCGCAAGTTTGAGACCAGGGGCAGTCTGTGTAACTTAGCGAGAACCTGTCTCAGAAAGTTAAAAAAAAAAAAATGGGCTGGGGGTGCAGCTCAGTGGTCCAGCACTAGCAAAGCATGCAGGTGCAAGGAGTTAAAAAAAAAAAAAAAATTCCAATTTAGGTCCCACTCAGGTAAGTCGGAATTTATTTTCCAGATTATACCTGTCTTCACCAGTTACTTACCATGAAGCCCAGTGCGATTTCCCCATTTGCTTATTCAAATGATAGAATTTTGTGACCTTCAGGCAGGGGACATGTAAGCAGTCAGGGCAATACAAGAGTCAAGGAAGATACGAAGTTTCTCATTTCCATAACACTCATTACTCTTTCACGTCTTCAAATGACCGCCTTCATGCTGGACTCTGACCTTGGTGCTTGTGGGTTTCTGGCCCTTGTCCTGTGGTTGAGGGCGCGTTCACAGCCCCCTGCAGGACTCCAGACCTGGCCATCCTTCCTAACGGACTTTCCTCTCAGACGGTCCAAGTGCATTCAAGGTGCGCGAAGCCCTTGTCTTTACTCCTGTACTTGTGGCTCCTTTCACCATCTCCCATCCGCTTTGGCGTCCATGCTGGAAACGGGAGATCCTGGCTCCCCTTCCTCACCCCCGTGTTCGTCCATCAGTTTGTTGATTTCATATCTGATCATGTTTGCAATCAGCTTCCACTCTCCCACCCGGCCTCCGACTGCTTGGATTTAGCCTCAGTGACACTTCCTGCCTGGCTGGCCGCAGCAGCCTCCTACCTGGCCTTCCCATGCCCCTCTGGCATCCTCCGCAGCCCTCCAGCCTGCCACCCAAGTGATCTCTAACAATTCCTGCAATCGATCGTCCCACTGCCCTGGTTTTAAAAACTCGTCAGCGCCATCGTCATCCGTAAGATACAGTTAGGAGCCCTTACTTTGCAAATCAGGCCTTTCATGTGCCTCCCTTTGTGTCTGTCCTGTCTCCTCACACAGCTCAATGTCAATTGACATAATGTCAATACAGGATGCTAAGCAAATTGGGGTTCCAAGAGCACAGGACAAGGATGACGGAAACTACCTTTGGCACCTGAGGGATGCCTCGTCCCCTTTCTGCATCGAGCTGACCCCTGCCAGCCTCCGAGTGGCCTTTGCTCATTGGAGGTGGCCTCTCTTCCCAAGTGCCCTCTCCCCTTCTGGAATGAAGAAGCTGTCTCAGAATGGCTCACTTCAAGCTTTAGCTCCATTGCTCGTTAGCTCTCTGCCCTTTCCATGTTCAGGGTTATGAGTAAGCGTTTGATGAATGAATGAATGAGCTAGCAAGTCATTTAAAAACCAAGTCATATAATTGCCCCCGAGAAGAAGGTATAATCTATTGGGTATCTTTGGTTTTCCACCTGCTCATTTGTATAATAACGTTCATTTGACGACAGTAGACTTCCTGCTGAGCAATAGTCAGATTCCCTGGAAGAGTCCACCCAATTTAGACTCTAAAACACTCAAATGTATTTATCAAAATGTGTAGACTTCTCCCATCCATGCTAGTGCCTTAGTCTCAACCTACTGCAGTTGTTTTCTTCTAGACACAGTCCTTGCTGGCTGCTTTTGTCTTTGCATAAAACTGACCATTCTTCCTCATGTCCTTTTAAAATGTAAGTGCACTGGCCGGGCGTGGTGGCAGGAGGATCGCAAGTTCAAGACCAGAGGCAGTCTGCGTAACTTAGCAAGACCCTGTCTCAAAAAGTTAAAAAAAAAGAAAAAAGAAAAAAGGGCTGGGGGCGCAGCTCAGTGGTCCAGCACTTGCAGAGCATGCAAGTGCGAGGCCCTGGGTTCAACCCCTAGTACTGCAAAAAAAAAAGAAAAGAAAAGAAAAATGTAAGTGCACCTAACATGACTATAGCCTGACTTGAAGCAAAATGAGAATGCCAGGAGCCTGGAATATGTCAGAGCCATCCACTCCGCAGCTCACTTGCGTCTGAGTTGGACGGTGTCCCAGGGGCTCATTTGTGCTCGTCACAGCCTCCTCTGGAAGCTGTCCAGAGCCCTGTCCCTGGAGGGGCCCCAACTCTCATTGCTGGAATGAATGGTTCAAGTGGAGGGCTCAGCCCCAGCGTGGTGGTTACCAACGTGAGCCTGTGGAGCTCTGGCACCCAGACGCACAGGTCGTGCAAGCCCCGTCTACCTACTGGGAACAGAAGGCTGAACTAGGAGGACATGGCGGCCTCATAGGAATTTGACCCTGGGGGTTACCCCATGATCACTCACAGTAGACTTCCTCCCGCTCTCCCTGCTGCATGGCTCCTCTTCAGCCCTCACGTCCAGGGGCAGCCATCCTGGGGAATTTGTAGGGCCTGGCATCTACGCGAGCTCCCTCTCGCTCTCCCTGGCTCCCTCGCTGTGAGAAAGCGAGAGTTAGAGATCCTTTGCCACGTGGCAGAAAGAGCCGAGACTCTGGTGCCAGCCGGGCCTAGGGGAGACCTACTCCAGGGCTCTGGATTTCACTCATCGATGGTTACTGTTTCCATCTGTACCCTGACCTGTGGCCCACCGCTGGGCATTGTCCTGAGGATGAAGTGAAATCTGGGTGTGACACCGTAGAGGGTCACAGAGCGGCCCCCTGCACCTTGCTGTTTGGGCTCCTCTGTGGATCACTTAGAGGATCTTCTGCATATATCCGGGTACTGGAGTTGTGCTTAGGAGCCCTACTCACTGACCTTTCCACCATCAGTGCCTTTTTGAAAATAACCGCCCTTTGCATAGTCTTCTCCCTCCCCCCTCCCAGGCTCCTCAGGCTGTAGGTGCGCCCCCTTTTAGGTGGGCTCACCTTGAGAGTGAGACCATCTCAGCCTTCGTTCTGGGCATGGACAAGGAGCTAATGAATGGGAGGAGGAAAAGAGGGCATCAGGTAAGGCTGTTACCAGCAGCCTGAGCATAGCCGCTCCAGACAGCAAGAAGCTGAAGGACTGCATTTGCTTTCCTATGGGACTCGGCTGTGCAAGCTGAGGACAAGGCTGGGCCACGTGCGGCTGTCTAGGCTGGGACGGCAGGGAAGGGCCAAGTGGCTGTTGCAGAGAGAAGCTCATTCTAGCCACACACCAGGATCAGGACTGGCAAAGGGTGACCCAAGGGCACTGGCTGAAAGTCATTTGATATAAATGGACTGATTTTCGCAGATGCCCTCAAACTTCAGAATCAGGAGTTTCCACCCTCTTTCTCATCTCATTTCTTCTCGAGTCCCTTCTGCCTGTCTAGTTTCACCCCTCCCCAACTTACTTTCATATTGTTGTTGTTGTTAGGTGCCTTCAAGTCAATTTGAACTCATAGCGACCCTACGTACAGCAGATCAAAACACTCCCCGATTCTGTGCCAGGCACATGATCTTATTTATGTTTAAGCCCATTGTTGCAGACACTGTGTCAATCCATCTGGCGGAGGGTTTTCCTTTTTTTCGTTGACCTGCCACTCTCCCAAGCATGAGGTCCTTCTCCAGGGATCGGTCCCTCCTGTTAGGTGTTAGCATTTCCATTCTGGGCTGTAATCACTGGCCACATTTCATTCATAAGCCGACTCCCAAAGCTGAAGATCAGTGACTGGTATAGTGAAAAGATGTTCTCACTTTATCAGAACTCTTTAGTGCTGGGCTCAGCAACTCGCTGCAGTCACACCCCTAGGCAGGGCCAGCCTCTGACCCCGGAGGCATTGAGGAGAATGTCCTAAGCCAGGAGCAAGCAAAGTTCCTGTTTCAAGTCATGTCTTCATATCAGATCTGGCTTTCTCGAACAGCATTTTTGTCTCTGTTAGGGTTTCCGTTATCTTTTTTACATGGGTCATGGCCTTTGTCACAGCCTTCCTTTTTCATCTTTTCAGTTATGGTGCACAGTCTCTTTCACATTGTCCATTCTGGACGAGTCCCTCTCAAGGTCTGAGGCTGAACTGTACCCTCACAGACGTCCCTTCACCCTGTCCTGGAGCTAGATCCAGCGTGTCCAGATTCCTCCCTTGTGGTTTATGCCTTCATACTGCTAGATTATATTCCCAGTAGCTCGAACGCAAAGTACATTGTCCAGTTGGGCGACACAGCACACCCCTGTAATCCTAGCAACTCAGGAGGTGGAGGCAGGAGGGTGGTAAGTTTGAGACCAGAGCAGCCTGTGTAACTCAGTGAGACCCTTTCTCAAAATGAAAGATAAAAAAGGGGCTGGGGTGCACCCAGTGGTAGACCACCACCCTGGGTTCAATCCCCTAGTACTGCAAAAAAAAAAAAAAAAAAAGGAAATAGATTCCTTGAAAGTATCTTCAAATGCCTATATTTCCCCCTCACATTGGACCGCGTTATCCAAGTGTGATGTTCTCCAGTGAGCATTGTTCTCTCAGACCTCTTTTGGGAAGAACCTTGTCTCCAGCATCCAGTTGGCTGCTGTACAGGCTGACATCATCTCCCTTGTACCCCCTTGTAGATGACCTTATTTTTTTTTTTTCCTCCTTCTAAAACATCTCTCTTCATCTTTGCTAATCTGAGCTTTGCAGGTATGCCCACAGGTGACCCTTTCTGGCTGGTAGCCTCCCTTTCCATCTGAATTCTCAGCTCCTTTGGCCTCAAGGAATTCTCCTTTAGCCCTCTTTTGCTCTCCTTTTTCATTTAGATCTATTCTTTCTGGGACTCCTGGTGATGCTGGGCCTCTTACATGTCTACTCTCTATCTCTGATTTTTTATTTTTTTGTCTGTGTTTTTATGACGTAGATAATTTTAACATTACTAATTAGAAAAGTGCCTGTAGCCGTAGCCCTGTGGCATCTGATCCTGTCAGATCTCAGAAGCTAATAAGCAGGGTCAGGCCTGGTTAGTACTGGATGGGAGACCACCTCAGAACACCAGGTGCTGTAGGCTTGGGACAAGGACCCGGGAACCCACTCCCAAAAGTCAATCAGCCATTGAAAACCCTAAGAACAGCAGAGAAGCACTGACAACGGTGTTTTGCCTGTTGTACACAGGGTCACTATGAGTGGGATACGGACTCAACAGCACCTAACAACAACAATTAGAAAAGTGATGTATACAGTAACAGCCAAAACAAAAATTACAAATAGGAGTGATTTTAAGACCAAGTAGGGCTGGGATTTAGCTCAGTTGGTAGAGCACTG
Organism: Pedetes capensis; assembly: GCA_007922755.1. Classification (NCBI taxonomy): domain Eukaryota; kingdom Metazoa; phylum Chordata; class Mammalia; order Rodentia; family Pedetidae; genus Pedetes; species Pedetes capensis. Next base: position 32,736 of record VMDO01004240.1, read on the forward strand.
CTCTGCAGTCTCTGAGGTCCTGAGTTTGATTCCCAGCACCACAAAAATGGGAGAAGGATGTGGCAATCCACACCTGAGGCAATCCTGAAACAATCAGCCATTGAAAACCCTATAAGAGTCGCTATGAGTTGGACACGAATAGATGGCACCTAACAACAACAATAATAAGACCAAGTGAGGCCTCGGAGGAGCAGGAGAAGCAGACTTGAGGAATAAAGGAAGGTCTTCTCTTTGGGCTAGGGAGGGGGCATGCTTCTTATTTGATATACTAAAGAAAGAGGAAAGCTCATGTTGAGATAGCCTGCAGCTGTAGCCCTGTGGCATCCGATCCCGTCAGATCTCGGAAGCTAAGCAGGGTCGGGCCTGGTTAGTACCTGGATGGGAGACCGCCTGGGAACACCAGAAGCTGTAGGCTTGGGAGAAGGACCTGGCAACCCTCTCCCAAAAAATCAATCTGCCATTGAAAACCCTATGAACAGCAGAGAAGCACTGACAATAGTGTTTCCCCTGTTGTACAGAGGGTCGCTATGAGTCGGATACCGACTCGACGGCAACTAACAACAACAACAACAACATGTTGAGATATGCGAGAATGTTGTGGTGCAAAGGAAAGAAGTGAACTTGTTACCTGGCCTTGGTAGTCATAAAGTAGAAGCTAAGGTCATCTACTGAGGCTGAATGTATAAAAAGGTATGAAACATTCTGAGAAGACAACTGTTGAATGGAAGTTTAATCCAGAGCCTTGCAAACCCCTCTGAACTTACCCACTATGTATTTGTAATGGCATGAATTGGACTGGTTTCATAGCACTCAATAATAAGAGCCTATGATCAAGAGAAAGGATACATCCCTGATGCACACCTTTCTCAACTTTAAACCAAGCAGTGTTTCTTGTTCTGTTCAAACAACTATCTCCTTGTCCATGTATAGATTCCTCATGAGTACAATAGGTGCTCTGGACTCCCATTCTTCTCAGTGTTATCCCTAATTTGTTGTGATCCACACAGTCAAATGCCTTTGCATAGTCAATAAAACATAGAGGGACATCTTTCTGATGTTCTCTACTTTCGGCTAATATCCACCTAACATCAGCAATGATGTCCCTGGCTCCCTGCCCTCTTCTGAATCCCGCTTGATTTTCCTGCAGTTCCATGTCTATATACTGCTGCAGTTGCTTTTGAATAACCTTTAGTAAAATTTTGCTTGCATGTGATATTAATGATATCGTTCGATAGTTTCCACAGCAGTGTCTGCAACAATGGGCTTAAACATAAATATAAGATCGTGTACGTGGCACACAATCAGGGAGTGTTTTGTTCTGCTGTACATAGGGTTGCTATGAGTCAGGCCCAACTCGATGGCACCTAACAATAAAGAACAACATGATCAAGAGTAGGATTGAAATTTGGCAAGGCCAGTATGGTAACAGGATGTGGGCAGAGAATGCCATTCAGGCACCCTGTTCCATCAGTGATGGTCAGTATGAAAGACTAGCGAAGTAGTCTTGACTTTATCCAAGTTTGCGACTTCCTGTTGCCTCTGGGTCCTCCCTGCTCCCGTCCCAGTCACCATTATCATGCCAAAGTTTGTCCCAAGAAGAACTGAGAGAAAAAGGAAGTTGGAAAGTTCTGATCCCCAAATTTGTCGTTCTCTGCTAAAAAAATCTTTCCCTGTGCATCAAGCCAGTTTTCAAACAGCATCCGTAGTTCCTGTTGTAAAACCAAAGCCTCACCCCAAAAAATGATTTTGTCTTGCATGCAGAATTTCCAACTGGTGCTTGCTGGGAATGGGCAGCAATGGCCAGAGAAGCTACATCTACCCACTTCCATGGACTGTAGAAGAATTCTTCGAGTTTGTCCAGCTCAGTGGTTATGAGAGGGTTTCATTTTATTTATTTATTTTGTGGTACTGGGGTTTAAACCCAGGGCCTCACGCTTGCATGCTTTGCAAGTGCTGGACCACCGAGCTGCATCCCCAGCCCATTTTTTTAACTTTTTTTGTTGAGACAGGGTCTCACTAAGTTATGCAGACCGCCTCTGGCCTCAAGCTTGCGATCCTCCTGCCTCTGCCTCCCCAGCTGCTGGGATTACAGGCATGTACCACCGCGTACCATTTTTGCTTTTTGGATTTGTTGTGAGTGAGATGTCTTCTTAAACGAGTTCTTTCACTGAACTTCAACGTGTAAAACAGAGCAAAGTAGAGCTGCCCCAGTAAAGTCGGGATCACCCTAGAGCCCCATGATGAGCGCCTCTGGACCTGCGGGGCCTTCTCCCCTCCCATAGGGCTTCCCCCTATTCTACAGTTGAGGAAACGGAGCCTGGAGGAGGGCTCGGAGGGTCAGAACTGCACCTGGCCACTGTGTTCCCGCCACCCAGACCTCCCTGCTACACAAGAAGCAGTGGATCTCAGCCCCCAAAGGTGTGTGACTGGATCCAGACCTCTGACATTGCAACCCACTCCCAAAAATCAAACCGCCATTGAAAGCCCTATGAACGGCAGAGAAGCCCTGACAACAGCGTTTTGCCTGTTGTATGCAGGGTCGCTATGAGTGGGAGGAGGAAGGACCTTGGGGCAGGTAATCGGAGGCTTTATTACCGAAATCTCCTGGTCCATGGAGGAGTTCGATGCTGGTGTTCTCAGCTCGGGTGGTCTGTGTGTCTGTCAGATAAAGTGCAGGGGGACTCTGTCAGTGTTCCAGCCTACCATTGGCATTGCAGAGTGCCTTCAAGTACCTCAGACCAGCTGGGCACAGCTGGCCCTCCGTGCTCACAGCTTCTGCATCCATGAATTCAACCAGCTGCAGACAGAAAATATTAAATAAAAATTCTGAACACATACAGACTTCTATTTTAGGTTATTACTCCCTAAACAGTACCGTATAACAACAACATATATTACATTATATTGGGTATTTTACATTATGTTGTTGTTATTGTTGGGTGCTGTCCAGTCGGTATCCGACTCATAGCAACCCTCATAGGGTTTTCAATGGCTATTTCGGGATTGCCTAGGGAGTGGATTGCCAGGCCCTTCTCCCATTTTTGCGGTGTTGGGAATTGAACTCGGGACCTCAGAGACTGTAGCACAGTGCTCTACCCACTGAACCAAATCCCAGCCCACATTATGTTAGATATTACATTATATTAGGTATTATATATTAGGTATTATAAGTATAATATTATAAGTATTATAATATTATAAGTATATTATAATGTTGTAAGTATAAGGTATCATAAGTGTAGTATAAGTATAATATTTGGTATTGTAAGTAACCTAGAGATGACTGGAGCCTGGGGTTTAGCTCAGTTGGTAGAGCGCTGCGCTACACTCTCTGAGGACAGGAGTTCGATCCCCAGCACCGCAAACACGGGAGGATGGTGTGGCAATCCACTCCCAAAGCAATCCCGAAGCAATCGGCCATGGAAAACCCATTGACAGTTGCTATGAGTCAGACCCGACTCAGTGGTACCTAACAACAAGAGGCAGAGATGTGGAAATATGTGCGAGGGTATGCATAGGTTCTGTGCAAGTACTGTGCCATTTCATGTAAGGAACTTGAGCATCTGTGGGTTTGGGTAACCATGGGAGTTCCTGGAACCAATTTCCCATGGAAACCAAGAGACAACTCTGCTGTTTCCCTAGAGACCAAAGGGGGCTTTTCTTATGCCAGGATGATCATTCTGCAGTCTTCCTGGTCTCCAGTTATGTTAGTGATGATTAAATAAGTTCTTGAATTGGCATGCAAGTAAAAGCAGTTTGTTGTGATTTATCAGATTACGTAAATTGTCTTAATGATTTGTTTTAGAGTCATTAAAATCCTTTATTTTTATTCTCTGTGTATTTCTAATTTAAAACAAATTGGCACTATTAAGGAAATTTGGTTTGTTTAATTAAAAGTACCTTCTTGTTTTATTGTTGTTGTTGTAGAGCACTGCGCTGCAGTCTCTGAGGTCCCGAGTTCAATTCCCAGCACCACAAAAATGAGAGAAGCATTTGGCAATCCACTCCCAAGGCAATCCCAAAACAGTCAGCCATTGGAAATCCTATGAGGGTTGCTATGAGTCGGATACAACTCAACGGAACCTAACAACAACAATCATGTTTTGGTATAATACTTTTTAAAAAGTAATGTACATTTATTTTCTATAGAATTTATTTAATCAATTTGAAGTGATGATTTTTTCAGAATAATTTAGCATCTGTGTCAGAAAACCAAATAATATATTGCCATATTTGAAAATGTCCCATTCCTTTATAAAGCAACTTCCTTCTGAGATCTTTTTTGCACTTGATCATCATGATTCATTTTTGCACATCTTTGTTAAAGTTGCAACTTGCTTAAGTCTGCGATTAGAGAAAGGATTTTTTAAAGAAGATAATTTGTACCTCATCATGTAAGTCTCCGTAAACAGAAACATTCTAGCTCTGTACTGAAGGCAATTTGCAGCTCCTCTTTTCAAATTGTATTCGGAGCAAGTTCTCGAAGTACGCAGGAAAAAGTTCGCGTGGGTGACCGTCACATTCTATTTATGGCTCATCATGGTGCTGCTAAGTTCATTATGCACCTCCCCATGTATCATATTTTGGTTTCAACTGTTCAAAAAGAGGAAAGAAAAGAAAAGTCAGCCACGCATGGTAGCGCACACCTGTAATCCAAGCGGCTGGGGAGATGGAGGCAGAAGGATCGCAGGTTCAAGGCCAGAGGCAGCCTGCATAACTTAGTGAGACCCTGAGTCAAAATAAATGATAAGAAACGGGTCTGGGGATGTGGCTCAGTGGTAGAGCACTTGCCAAAGCATGCATGAGGCCCTGGGTTCAGGAAGGAAGGGAAGGAGGAAGGGAGGGAGTGGGGGAGAAAGAGAGAAGAGAAGAAGAGAAGAGAGGAGAAAGAGAAAAAAAGAAATAGAAAAGTCCCCCTTCATCAAAAGACAGAGGCATATCATCAGGAAAATGCATTGCAGCCGAAGGCAGTGGGAAGCTTGACTCCAACAGAAACCTGAGCACGCATTGTCTCAGGGGTGGAGCTAATTCATGAAGGCAGACAGGAAGCTTTAGAGCAGGGGTCCCCAGCCCCAGGGCCAAAGGCAGGTCCCTGCCAGCGGTCTGTTAGGAACCCATCCCTGGCACTGCCATGTGAGCTCCACCTCCTGTCAGATCAGCAGAGGGCATTAGGCTGCCTTCCAGGAAACCAGTTCTTGGTGCCAGGAAGTGTGGGGCCCGCCGCCACTTTACAGTCCTAACTCAGGTTGCCAAAGAGGTGCTGTTTATGTCCTATGATGTTTATGTCCTATTCTCTCACACCACTGGCACCGAAATTAATGAAAGCGATACGCAGAAGCCAATCGGTTTCGTCTTTTGGAGAATTCTTGTACCAAAAAAACTTGCTTTCTTCTTTTCATTATTATTTTCTTGATTAGTTCTCTCTTATTTTCTCCAGATCACATTTTACCTATGATATTTTTGACCGCACATTTTTAGAAAGGAAAGAGCTTTTTTCACTATGTTAGATCTGGTGGGTTGGCTGGTTTTCTTTAAAATCTCTCTAGGTACTACGTGCACCTACAGCCGTAGCCCTGTGGCATCCGATCCCGTCAGATCTCAGAAGCTAAGCAGGGTCAGGCCTGGTTAGTACTTGGATGGGAAACCGCCTGGAAACACCAGGTGCTGCAGGCTTGGGAGACGGACCTGGCAACCCACTCCCCAAAGTCAATCCGCCATTGAAAACCCTATGAACAGCAGAGAAGCACTGACAATAGTGTTTCACCTGTTGTACAGAGGGTCACTATGAGTCAGATACCGACTCGACAGCACCTAACAACAAGGTACTACGTTCACTTCATGAAAACTCCACTCATACAGGGGCTTAGGGACCTTCTCTTGCCCTAGTAAGCCCGGGCATGGGCCTCCCGCTCTGCACCCTCTGACTCCTGGCCTCAGCTGTGGTGGGCAGTGCCGCAGGCTTCCGGGAGAAGCAGTGGGGGCACCCCCACCAAACCCCACCAAGCCCCTCAGAGCAGATCTTGCCCGCAGCCCAGAGTCTTCTGTGTTCAAAGACTGGCCCCAGGAAGCAGTTAATCAGTCGATTGCCTTGGGCGAGCTCTTTAACCTCTCTGAGCAGATCTCCTTTCTGGAAAGTGGGAAGCCCACCTACCTCCCAGCCAGGAAGAGAAGGCCCAGGTGGAGCGCGGGAACACCTGGCAAGTGGCGCACACAGCCTGTGCCCCTGCTGCTCCAGGTGTCCCGTCCCACCCCGCCCTCATCCAGAAGCTCTGCCTCTGGTGTCCCGGCCTCAGCCTGCATCCGAGACTGCAGGAAAGGGGGGTTGTGTCCTCAAGGCGGAGTGGAAGGCGAGGTCCTCCTTCCTCAGTGGAGCACTGGTCTTCTTTCCCATGAGTTCAAGGTCACGGGTGGGTTTCCAGTTTAGGATGTGGCTATCTATATGGAATTGCCAGAGCCAGTACCTGTGCCAGCGGTGGCACGGGTACTTTAGCACTTGTGTTAAATTATTTTAAAAGAATTGGAAGGGCCGGGCGCAGTGGCACACGCCTGTCATCCCAGGGGTTCTGGAGGCGGAGGCAGGAGGATCACAAGTTGGAGACCAGAGGCAGTCTGTGTAACTTAGCGAGACCCTGTCTCAAAAAGTAAAAGAAATGGGCTGAGGGTGCAGCTCAGTGGTCCAGCACTTGCAAAGCATGCAGGCTCGAGGCCCTGGGTTCAACCCCCAAGTCCACAAAAAAAAAAAAAAAAAAAAAAAAGAATTGAGAGGAAGCAGCCTCTCACGTGAGGACCAGTCTTTCAGGATTTATGACAACTCCTACACAACAGTTCTGCCAGCTTCAGAAACAAGCATTATCCCAGAAGTCTGCAATCTCGTCCATTAGTGCATGGAAGGCATTTCTCGCAGAGACATTGCCGTGCCAGCTCCCAGGGCAGCCCACAGACACCTGTGCAGCCCATCCTGCGACTAAATGCTGTTTAGGGGCTATTTGGGAAAGCTCCGATGGAAAGGAGGAACACCGAAGAGAAAAGTACCAGGCAAAATCGGACCTCAAGTGGCTCTGGGCCCTGTCGGGGGTCCCGGAAAGGCAGCCTTGCTACGCCCTGTGCTGTGTCCTGTTTCTGCCCCAGGCTTACTCAGAGGAGCAAGGCTCTCTGCTGCCAAGAGACCCTCTGAGCAGATACCTAGCATTCACTTCCTCCATGGCTTTTAACCCTGTGACTGCCAATTTCAAATCAAAATATGCACCAAGGATTTTATTTCCAGAAACTCTCCATTACAATGAACCAAACAAGAACATGATTAGCAAAATAATTGCAACATATATTCTGAGTAGAATCATCAGGAAATTAGTGGTGTGCATCATTTGAATGCAAAAAAGATTCTCCTAAAAAAAAAAAAATAAAATTGGCTAAATAAGGAAAATTGGCATGTCACCACCATACCAGAAACTTTATTTGAAAATACAAAAAACCATGACAGGTAGGAAAAGCAATAATGATAGATTTTATGTGTGATAAGGTAGAAAACAATTCTTGTACCATAGTACGTTGCACACTGTACAGATAGTTTTTGTTCTTGTCTCAATTTCAGTTTTTGAACATCAGGTGCATCTTCTTATAGGTTCCTTTGACAGGTAGGTGATTACCTCCATTGATGGTGAGTTTTGCAATGTTTGAAGGTCTGCCTCTGCCTCTCTTCTTGCTCTCTCCTTACTGTTCACCCGTGTCAGCCATTTTCTCTGCCAATGGAACTACAAATTGAAACAATTTTGTTTTATTTCTGGATGTTTCATTGTAAAGGATCCATGCAGCTACCCTCAACAGTGCCTGCAGCCATAGCCCTCTGGTGACCGATTCCATCAGATCTCAGAAGCTAAGCAGGGTCAGGCCTGGTTAGTCCTTGGATGGGAGACCGCCTGGGAACACCAGGTGCTGTAGGCTTGGGAGACGGACCCGGCAACCCACTCCCAAAAATCAATCCGCCATTGAAAACCCAATGCATAACAGAGAAGCACTGACAATAGTGTTTTCCCTGTTGGACGTAGGGTCGATATGAGTTGGATACCGACTCCACGGTACCTAACAACAACAACCATCAACAGTTTGTAAAATACCTTTACCCGTCAGTTTCTTGATTTTGTCAGATTCACACCCACTCACTTTTTTACATACGTGTCCTGATGGTAGTCAGAAGGTTAAGGAGACCCCATGGAGGGGCTCAGCAGTCCCCCCATAAAAGTCAGGAGATAAGGGAATGCCAGCAACCTAGGCTCCATGCTGCACCTCCATCTCTCACCAGCAAACATGCTTTCTACTAACGTTACAACTTCATTTCATCGCGGAATTGGAAAACTAAAGGCTCTAAGTTCACTGAAACGTTAAAAGGCAGTCAAGGTCGAGTTCTAACAGCCCCGTCTAATTATCCGGCAAAGCCCTTTGATGGTTTTGTGGGCTGGAGGGAGGAATGGCGTCAGGTACAGAGAGCATTTAATTCACTCACCTTTCTGACATAATCACACAGAAGCATAGATTTCGAGGCTGATTTCTGATTGCGGGGAGCTTGTGAGGTGTCAGCAGGAGACGGAAGCAGGTGGCTGGCCGGCCTTCAAGTGTGCCTGTTGAACTTCCTTCTGACAGGGTGCGGTGTGATTTCAAAGCTGGAGCTTGGGCCCTTTGTGGGAGACTCACGTCCCGGTGGCAGCTGCTTTAAGTGCGTGGCCACCCAGGTCTTCCAGCACCCTCCACATTTTGAGCTGAGACTGATCCACCAACTGTATGAGAATGATGAGAAGAATACCCAGTTTCATTCCAATTGTGTTCTGTCCACCAAGCAGAATGAACTCTGAAATATAAATAGCAAAAGCGAGGCCCTCGGGTCCTCCCCGCTTTTCTTTTTTGTTACTATTTCATTATATCAGCAACAGCAACAACGAGGAAATCCCCAGAGAGCCTGAATTGCTAGAGATTTCTTCTGTTATGCTTAATTCTTACAAAGACACGGCTGAGTGTTGTCCCCGTCAGTGATGAGGCGGGGGTTCTAAGTTTCAAAATTGATTTGAAATTAGCCAGCATAATTAGTCCTTCTTCTAGCAGAGGATGCCCTTCGGAGCTAGGGTTTGCATCAGTTCATTTTTAGTGGAAATGTTGGTACTTCTTCCTTTGAAGCACTCGGTTTATGTCTGCACAGTTTCAAACCACAGAGATGCATATATAGAACCACAGTGGGATTTAGGGCTGGGGCAGGTGGAAGTTAGAGCCACACCACTGATCAGGTGTTCAGTTTAAAGCCATCCAGCCAAAGAACAACAAAGGGGTGAGGTTGCTTATGGTCTCACCTTTCCTCTGCCTGCTGCAGGTGGCTTTGAGTGTCACTGGTCCTGTTCCTACCTCTGCCAGATTTGCTGGCTGCCTCTGGTTCCACACTGAAGGTGGTAGTCATCTTTCTGTGTGTGTGTGTGTGTAAATGCACGTGCGCACACATGCACCCATGTATGCAGGTGCACTGAGAAGGGAGAGAGGAAAAGAAGCAGGGAGGAGAAGCAAAATCACGGACAACCTCAGTCTTTTCTCCATTTATCATGAAGTTGTGTGCTGACCCAGTTGTAAAGATTTTTGTCTTCTTGATGTTACGGTGCAATCCATACCAATGGTATGTTCTTTGATCTTCATCAGTAAACGTTTCAAATCCTCTTCACTTTCAGCAAGCAAAGTTGTGTCATTTGCATAATGCAAGTTGTTAATGAGTCTTCCTCCAATCGCATTGCCACATTCTTTTTCATAAAGTCCAACTTCTTGGATTATTTGCTTAGCATAGGGATTGAAGAGGTACAGTGAAAGGACACAGTCCTGTCGCACACCTTTCCTTACTTTAAACCAAGAAGTATTTCCTTGTTCTGTTCAAACAACTGCCTCCTGATCCATGGACAGTTTCCTTAGGAGTGCAATTAAGGGGCCTGGTATTCCCATTCTTCACAGTGTCATTTGTAAATTGTTGTGATTCATACAGTCAAATGCCTTTGCATAGTCAGTAAAACATAGACATCTTTCTGATATTCTCTGCTTTCAGCCAATATCCATCTGACATCAGCAACGATGTCCCTGATTATACAGCCTCTTCTAAATGTAGCTTGATTTTCCTGCAGTTTTCTATCACTATACTGCTGCAGTCACTTTTGAGTGATCTTTAGCAAAATTTTACTTGCCTGTAACTAGTATTTAGCCATTGTAAGTTGCAGCTTTTGCAGAGAGCAGGTGAGGTCTTCGAATTCAACTAAAGCTGCCTTTGTAAAATGAGAAAAAATCAGGCTATTGAGCAATGAGAGGTTCTAGAGGTATTGAGTGGTCCCCTCTGTCATATAGGCAGGTCTTTCTAATCTGTGGAATAATATATTCCACAGTGTGATCCACACACAGCACTGTCAGGGATCACTGAAGGATTCAGCATCCCCGCAGCTGTGGCTGTGTTACTGTGGCGCTTGGCTGTTTCCCAGTGCCGACCTCTCCATCCCGAGCAGTGTGCTGCTGGAGCCACGTCCCCATTTGGGATGGAGGACAGGTAGGAGTCACCGCTGCTGCTAAGCACAGGCTGCGTCATGCTGCTCTCTGTGGACCACCCCAACCTCGAGAGCCCCACAGATCCAGGATGCCTCCCCTCAGTTCTTCTCAAACCTTCTCAAGGAAGACCTGTTTTCTGTTTTAGCTTCCAGTCTCTTGCTAGCTGCTAAGCCTCACAACGTAATCAAAATGAATTACTTGAAGAATGAAGTGGAATGAAAAATCACACAAAGGATACACCCTGACTTTGTCTTATTTGCTCCGCCCGACACAATTCTTCCGATAAATTGCCTTTTCAGGTTTCTAAGGGCTTCCTCTCCCTCTCTGTTCTTCCCCATGACAGGCCAGTCTGCACCCTGGGTAGCACTGTGCTAAATGCCAAGCAGAGGAGGTCCAGCCCCGGATGTTAAAGTAGGGTAATGTGTACTTATAATGATGACGTTCTTACAAGCTTTTAAGAAAAAAAGAAAAGAAATGAACATCGTGTTTAATTTGTATTACTTTTAATTTACTTTGACTCTTTTCTAGTGAACAGGCTACCGTTCAGGTGGCACTAACTCTCCACTGTGTTTGTATTTTGCTTTGATTCCCTGGCCCAGCCCTGCTCACCTCCCCAGCCCCGTGGCCCAGCCCCGGCGAGGTTCTCCCCTCCCCTGTTCCTGTCTGGAGTCAAGGTCTGCAGGGTACCCAGATGTCTTCCCAAGTCTCAGGCCTGGCTCGTTCCTTCCAGTGGGCTCACGGTTCTCCTGGGGTGGTACCTCCTCCCCTCCAGGACCCCAGCTGGCCCCTGCTTCCCTGTGGGCTTTATTTCTTATTTATTTCCTGCTCTATAAGCCTACCCACCCCAGCCTCTTTGCTTCAGCCATGCCAAGCACCATGGAGCTCTAGAAGATTCCAGAAGCTTTTTTTGGACTTCCCTTTCCTTTGCACTGATAAACCAGCAAGCCATGCTCAGCAATGGAAGCTGTCGCTCTTGTTGAGAGCCATGGTCCCATTTGGCTTTATTTTCCTAGATGATTTTCTATCATAAATAGTGCTGACTCAAGCATCTTCATACATTTTATCTTTATTAATACAGGGATTAGTTTCCCCAAATGGGATTGGAGAATCCAAGACTACGGACCCTTTGTACATACCTTTGCATATTGCCAAATGGTTTTCTCAAAAGGTTGAGCCATCTTTCAATGTCAGTATCAATAACTCATGAATTTTAAGTCAAAGATACTCTGTCCATGCCGGCCCTATGTTCAGTTTTATGCCAGCGTGCACAGGGTAACTTCTGTTTCCGATAGCTAACATCAGTGAATTGGCTTTCCACTTTACATAGTAATTCTCCAAAAGCAAAGCCTTCATCCTCCAACATTCTTTCATCCTGAAAACAGTGGTCATATGATTAATAAATGATGGCAATGATGTTGATGATGCCCGCTGTTGAAATGAGTAGGAATTAAGATGAAAGGTTTGTTTATGGGCGAGTCCCCTCCCTATGGGTTAAAGGTGGAAATGAAGAATAACAAAAATAGCCAATTGACTAAATAAGATACCCATAGGACATGACTGACATGTATGCACCAGCAATAATGTCTTGGATTATGTGGGAAAGGAGGTCCCTCCATGTGCACTTACTAGAAAACTGCCAGGCACGGTGAGCATTTTGCACTTACTGAGTCCTGTTACAGCTGTGTGAGCTAGACAGCAGGATTATTATCCCTTTTTATGGATGAGAAGACTAAGCACATAAAAAGTAAATGACTTGCCCAAGGTGGCCAGGATAGAGTGAAGCCGGGGCTCAATCCTGAGTAACGCACGGCACTGGCATCAATCACCCTGTGACAATACTGTGTCTAGTTTGGGTGTTTCCCTGCCCTGATGAGACCTGTCCCTTTGAAAGTTGTTCCAGGCTTTCGGCTACGTCAGGACACCTTGGGAAGTTGGGCTGGGGTGGCCCTGCCATCCCACACTCCTGTTCTCCCTCTGTCACTGGCCTGCGACTCTTTGCACATACCTCCCTCCCGGCAGCTGTCACCTGCCTTTCTTCCGGTGACATACATATGCCTGACTGCCCTAGAAAATATGCTTTCTTAGGAGTTGTTGTTGTTAGGTGCCGTCGAGTCGGTATCTGACTCATTGCGACCCTATCATAGGGTTTTCAATGGCTGTTTCGGGATTGCCTTGGGAGTGGATTGCTAGGTCCTTCTCCCATTTTTGCGGTGCTGGGAATTGAACTCGGGACCTCAGAGACTGCAGCGCAGCGCTTTGCCAACTGAGCTAAATCCCAGCCCCTTCTTAGGAGTACCTGGTACATAACAGGCATCCAGTCAGTAATAACGGGATGAAGCGGAATCATCAGAGGACGTAATGGAGCAGGGGGTAGGGCTGTCTCTCAGCGTCCGTGGGGTCCACTCCAGGAACCCCTGTGGATGCCAGAACCCACAGATGCCCCATTCCCTTGTAAAGTGATGCAGTGTTTGCATATGACCTGTGCATGTTCTCCTCAATACTATACACCATCTCTGTTGTTGTTGTTAGGTGCCACTGAGTTGGGTCTGACTCATAGTGACCCTCGTAGGGTTTTCAGTGGCTGATTGTTTCAGGATTGCTTTGGGAGTGCATCGCCACGTCCTTCTCCCATCTTTGTGGTGCTTAGGATCGAACCTGAGTCCCCAGATCATCACTGAATTGCTTAAAATAACTAATATAGCCTGGAGTCGTGGCGCATGCCTGTAATCCCAGCGACTCGGGAGGCAGAGGCAGGAGGACCGCAAGTTTGAAACCAGAGGCAGTCTGCGTAATTTAGCAAGACCCTGTCTCAAAAAGTAAAAAAATGGGCTGAGGGTGCAACTCAGTGGTCCAGCCCTTGCAGAGCATGCAGGCGCGAGGGCATGGGTTCAACTCCCAGTACTGCCAAAAAAAATTTTTTTTTAGATAAAAGTAAAAAAATAGGCTGGCGGTGCAGCTCAGTGGTCCAGTACTTGCAAAGCACGCAAGCTCGAGGCCCTGGGTTCAACCCCAGTACCGCCAAACAACAACAACAAAAAATGCAATGTAAATACTTTCTACACTATATTGTTTAGGAAACAATGACAAGCAAAAACTCTGTACCTGTTTAACGCAGGTACAGGCTGTTTTCTTTTTCGGATGAATATTTTTGATCCATGGTTGGTTGAATCTGCGGACATAGAACCCACAGAAGCTAAGTGCCGACTATAATTTGATTTCCGGGAGCATAAGGCCATCCCCTCACTGATGTCACTGTGAAGTAAATCAGTGTTCCATGAAGTCTTCACTGATTTTTGGCCAAAGTGTAGCTTAAGACATTGTCCCTGAGAGAAATAGGGGAGGAGGATTGTTTCGTATGCCCTCAGAATGGAATTGACAGAGCACTCCGATGGCTTTTCTTCAAGTGCTCGCTCTGTGTGACCTCACAGAAAGTATGAGACATTTCTAGGAGTGCCCCTCTGAAGTTAATGCAGTCACATGGGAGAAAAGGTAATTGCGTGTGGCACTGATGCACTGGAGTGATAAACGTCTGGGAATTTTCTGGGTAGTTCTTGAATCGGAAGTGGTAGGATCTTGAGCCTTTTAAGGAGTCAAGTCCCCGAGTCCTGTGTGCCTATGGGAAATGGAGCCATCAGGACCCCCGCAGGCTTCAGCCTTTCCAAACAGGGCTATTGTGGCCTCTGAACGAGGGACTAATACTGAAAGAATATTTTTGAGTTAAAACGTATGTCTTACTGACATCGGCCCTGTGTACAGATTCATGTTTAGCTTCTCTTCTTTTCATAAACAGATTTCCAAGGTTGTTGTTGTTGTTAGGTGCCATCGAGTCGGTATCCGACTCATAGCGACACTCTGTACAACAGGGGAAACACTATTGTCAGTGCTTCTCTGCTGTGCATAGGGTTTTCAGTGGCAGATTGACTTTTGGGAGGGGGTTACCAGGTCCTTCTCCCATGATGTCCTTTAAAGTGTTCACATAAACTTGCTCATTATTTTTAACTCTTAGAGGAAGATACAGCTTCCTGAAATGTATTTTTGTTTATCTAAAGAGCGTTAGAATATAATTTCAAATAAATAGGATATACGGGCTGATCATTGTGTCTGGAATAAAAAACACCCTGACCATGGCTTATAAATACACTTTGGGGATCATTTTTCTTTGTACTAAAAATAAAAGTTTTAAAGTAAGCACTTGCCAAAAAAAAAAAAAAAAAAAAAAGTTTTCTGGTGCTGAAGAAAATTGCATAGATTGGGAACTTTTACCCTCTATTTACACTGCTTGCGATTTTAACACAAAATTAGTTGGTAAGTAGTATAGTCAGACAGCTTTCCTGGAAGTGGCTTTTTCTTGTTTCTTTATTTGACCACTAATAGCTGGAGCTACCCCCAGGCACCCAGTAGGCTTCCTACACAGATGGGTTTCCTTCAGATGTTTTTGTGAAATCATGCCAATGTTTCCGATTTTTAACACATTTTCTTTTTTGTTGTCACTTCAACCAAATTTTCTCCTGGTACATTTTTGTTATTATATTAAGTAACAAAAAGTATTAAAGAATTGCAACATAGTTTCCATAATAAAACCCTATCTTCATCATTTAGATTTTACAACCCTCCTTTGTAAAGATGTTTTCCAGGAAATGGATGTCCCCAAAAATCAACAGCCCTGAGACAAATAGCAATGTGGATGTCTGTTGTTTGCTTCTGGTCTTTTTCCTTGATTTTGACTCTTTACTGTCTGTTACTTCTGTGTTGTAAATGATTAGAAAAACGGTAGAGGCATGGCCTGGTTTTGAATTCTAGCAGAAGTCTCGGTTGGTATTACAAAGTTTGGATGTGGTTTGTCCTTACCGAAACTCACATTGAAATTTGATTCCCAGAGTAATGGTGTGGAAAGGAGGTGAGAACTTTAAGAGGTGATTAGATCATTAAGAGAGATTAATGCCCTCTTCTCGGGAATAGGTTAATTCTCTAGGGACTAGATGAGTCGGGCTAGGATTTAGCTCAGTGGGTAGAGCGCTGCGCTGCAGTCTCTGAGGTCCCGAGTTCAATTCCCAGCACCCCAAAAATGGGAGAAGGACCTGGCAATCCACTCCCAAGGCAATCCCGGAACAGTCAGCCATTGAAAACCCCATGAGGGTCACTATGAGTCGGATACCAACTCGACAGCACCTAACAACAACAACAACAACAACAACAGATGAGTTACCCACAAGAGCTGTTGTTATAAAGCAAGACCACAGCTGGTGCTTTGGACCTTCTGTACGCTCTGCTTTGCCCTTTCACTTCCTGTCGTGAGTTGAAGGAGCGCAAGGCCCTCAACGGCACCACGCCCTTGGCTTTCCCAGCCTCCGGAACCATGAACTAAATACACTTTCTTTCTTTTATAAGTTACCCAGCCTCAGGTATTTAGTGATAGCACAGTCTCCAGTGCGGCACTTTCTTGCACTGCTGTACCTGTGCCCGTGTGTACTCGGGATCCCCAGCACCTCCAGACTAAGCTGTTAGAATCATGGCGCAGCAACCTCTGGTGTTAACATAGGCAGATTCTGGGTTTGTACTGGGGTGCTCAAAAATGCCCAGACCCTGGCTTCTATGATTAAAAGATAAAATTAGTGGAAGTAAGTTTTGTTCTGTTTTGCAATATTGAGAGGTTGAACCCAGGGCCTTGTGCATGTTAAGCAAGTGCTGTACCACTGAACTGCAACCCAGGCTCTTTTCCATTTTTTAATTTTTGAGACAAGTTCTCACTAAGTTGCACAGGTTGCCTGTGGCCTCAAACTTGCAATCCTCCTGCCTCAGCCTCCCGAGTTGCTAGGATTCCAGGTGGGCACCACAGAGCCCAGCAAGGAAGTGTTTTAAGGGTCTGAACTCTTTCTCAGTTCAAAGCCTGAGACATGTGTAAACTCACTGCTCCCTTTAAGTGGTGTTTGATGAATTACCTGGGGAATCCCAGGGCCTGTATGTGTACCTGAACTGTACCTTTTTTGGAACTAACTTCCGGGTTGTTAGGAAGAAATATTTGAGTCCAGCCATCCTGGCAGCAGATTCAGAGAGCGTGATTGTGAATGTGGATGTTTCCGATGATGAGCTAGATGACCTTGGGTGAAGAATTTGAACTCACCAAGCCTTGTTTCTGCAAAGGCAAGGCCGGGAATGCCTTCCCCATGTTCCCTCAAGGATTTAGAGAAACTGCAATGAGTTAAACATGCGAATGGACCTTGTAAATCACAGCGGGTAGGTTGAATGTCCCTTGTAATTATCAGACACAGCCTCCATGTTAAAATGGAAAATATGAGCTACGTTCAGAAGAATGTCAGGCACTTCTGCAGCACCCGCTTCCAGATATTTTGACTGACTTAATCCACTTAGAACAAGGGGATATTTCAGAGCATGGCATTTCAAAGCTTATTAGACTATTACCAGCGGGGCATTTGCGTGACTTACAAATGAGTTCTTTATCTTCTTCCTTGCCCATGAAAGCTAAGGAAATACGTTGTTGGCTGCCTTCAAAGTAGGTTTCATCATGGGGCTCCATGTTAGATTGTACTTAGCTGAACTCATTCTCGAACATATAAGCCAGTGCCCAGGACAGAGTTGGATGGGGGCTTTTTTACAGCAAGAATCCTGTGCCATGAATCAAACACAGAATGTATTAAACGTCTAACACCATGTAATTTCTCAGACAGGTTTTCTTCTGTTTTTTTTTTTCCCCCCTAAATTCTGGCTTTAGTCCGAACATAACAACGCTTCCTCAAAATAGCAAACTACATTTATCCATCTTTGCCTTCTCACCGTTCCCAGTGGCTGTAATGGGAATTTCACGCAGCCGAAAGGACAGCCATGTATCTTTTTTTTATTATGATGACAATCCTTAGAAGTCTGTTTTGGCACTCAGGTGAAATGTTTTAGAGCATTCCCTTAGCACTTTGTTTTCCCGCCCCTGGTTCCATTAATCGAATCACACACAGGTGAGAGGTCATTCGTCACTATGTCTATGCTTTTTCCAGTTGCATCCCTTTGGATTCTCCAGATCCCAGGCATCCGAGTTGAAGGAGCCTTGATCAGCGATTTTTGAAGCAGACCAAGCCTAGATGCAGGGGGCAAAGATACAGGTGGTGTGGGCTGCAAGGGCCCGCCCGAGCCTGAGACCTGCTTTCCCAGAGAAACCCGCTGTCCTGGCCGACCTTTCTGTCTTATTCTTCTCCTTGCACATTTCTTTGTTCACTAGGGCAAGACTCCGGCAAAGGGTAGCACAGCTCCCGTGGGCGGAGGTTCAACCACGGGAGGCTGAAGCCAGCTTCTCCCCAGGACTTCTCTCACCATGTGGAATGTCTTCCACAGAGTGGCCAAGTGTTCTGTGGCTTGTCAGCACCATTCAGCGCATTATACTTTTTCCATCAGTAAAACATGGGACCACAGTAAAACATGGGACCTCCCTGCCAGCCTGAACTTGTCAACATCATTTGTCCCGGGGCTGATGGATCAGTCTTCACTATTTTAAGAATTTGTGGCAGGCTAGGTACAATTTCATTGGTGCTTTGCCTCAAATAATGGTTCCAAGCGAAACATCCAAGACAGTCAAGTGCCACACATCGCCTCAGTCCCTCATCTATACAAAGGAAGCAGTACATGTCCCAAAGTGTCTTGGGGATTAAATGAGAGAATGTACATGGCGGGCTTACCTCAGTAGGTGATAGGGAAGGCTCGCTGTCAATCTATGGTAGCTGATGTGCCCATCCCATTCATCCTTGTCATCTCTGGTTGCTGCCCACATCAGCTTGTGTAAAGAACAGACGCCAGCTCTCTCAGCTTTCAAGTTTGTTAGGGTGGGGGGAAGTGAGCATGCGCAAGGTACGGCGGAATGCGTGCATGGAAATGCCATAATGAGACCCATGACGTTGCACAGTAAAAGTTACTAAAAAAATAAAATAAAAAGACCTCCTACCAAATAGATCCTTAACAACTGGTACTCGCACACAGGAATTATCTCAACATTTAAACACCTACCACTTGATACTTGCTGATATGAATCCCAATATATCTTGCAGTTCTCCAGGCCTGGCAAAAAGTACACGATAATGGTTAAAGCTGCCCGCTGGGACGATGGACTTTAGCTCAGTTGGTAGAGCGCTGTTCTGCCATCTCTGAGGCCCTGGGTTCGATCCCTGGCCCTGCAAAAATGGGAGAAGGAGCTGGCAGCGCACTCCCAAAACAATCCTAAAACCGTCAGCCATGGAGAACTCTGTGAATAGCAGAGAAGCATTGACAGTGCTGGGCATAGCACAGTGTCAAGGAATATTTCATTCTGTTGTACACAGGGTCGCTACGAGTTGGACCTGACTCCATATCACCTAATAGCAATAACAACAACAGCTGGGATGCTAAAGCTTTGGGGTGGGCGCTGCCTGGCCTTCCCCATGACTCACGCCTTGACTTGAGCAATCACGTGGTCTGCAGCAGCCTTTCATAGCTAGAATCAAAACACTCCAGCTGCCGCCTCCCACCTCATTAGATTGTCGTGGGAGTGATGAGTTGGTGTTTCTGAGTTGGCTGGACTGAGCCATACACGCGTGAGGGCCCTGAGTGGAATGTCTGGGTAGATAGACATTACCCTAACCAGTGACTCTGGCGTGGTGTTAACAGCTCTTCAAGTACCATACATGTGTCCAAGCGTTCTCTTCAACACTGCCGTAAGAGCACCCTGCTCCGCGTGGCTCTGAAACCTTTCATGTAATGACTTCACGCTCGTGAGATAGTAAAAGATGGTTACGTCATAAGAAACAGAAACTCCCTTAGTACTTGCTCCGTACATGAAAGGCACACTGGGATGGTTCTACTCATATTTTCCTAGCCTTTTGGAAATTGTTCTTAGTAGCTCCCCTACCACCTGGACTACAATGATTATAAATATAATCTAGAGCCGGGCGCGGTGGCGCACGCCTGTAATCCCAGCGGCTCAGGAGGCAGAGGCGGGAGGATCCCAAGTTCAAGACCAGAGGCAGTCTGCGTAACTTAGCAAGACCCTGTCTCAAAAAGTAAAAAAAAATGGGCTGAGTGCGCAGCTCAGTGGTCCGGCACTTGCAGAGCATGCAGGCGCGAGACCCTGGATTCAACCCCCAGTACCACAAAAATATATATATATATATACATATATATGTGTATATATATATATATGTAATCTAGACATTTTTGCCACTGACTGTATTGCAGTGATTGTACAAAGAAACTGTTTCCAAGAGAGTTCTGTCATGTACTTTTCATGTCAGAGTATGAGGGTTTTCGTCAAAGACCTCACTCTCTTGAGAAACAGTTAAAAATTGTTGTTAGGTGCCGTCAAGTCGGTATCCGACTCATAGCGACGCGACCCTCATAGGGTTTTCAATGGCTGACTATTTCGGGATTGCCTTGGGAGTGGATTGCCAGGCCCTTCTCCCATTTTTGCAGTGCTGGGAATTGAACTCAGGTCCTCAGAGACTGCAGCTCAGCGCTCTACCAACTGAGCTAAATCCCAGCCCCCAATTAAATTACGTATTTTCAACTTGTGTCAATTACGCAGCTTATTATTGAACGCTAACCATGTCTATTTTGAATGAGTATGGGCAGGTGTGACCTTATTTTAAATCACCACTCAGGTTTTCAGGGCTGGGGTTTAGCTCAGTTGGTAGAGTGCTGCTCCACAACCGCTGAGGCCCTAGGTTCGATCCCCAGCACCACAAAAATGGGAGAAAGACCTGGCAGCCCACTCCTGAAGCGATTCCGAAATAACCTTCGAAAACCCTACGAAGAGCAGAGAAGCACTGACATAGTGCTGAGCATGGCACAATGTCCGGGAGTGTTTGGTTCTGTTGACAACCATCACATCCTGTTAGTATTGTTTAGCACATTCTTTATTCCTTCTATTTACCGTAAAGCCATGAGTCTGGAAGGCTGGTCAAAATGAGAGCTCCAGGTTTGTTTTTGTTTGGACAAGACCACGTCACATGAGATGTACTGACCACCGCTGTACATGAGGAGGCACGTACGACTGGTTGTCTCTGTCTTTGGGATGTGAAGGAGGAGCCCTCCCTCAGTCCAGGCATGGTCTAATCCAGCCCCTAAAGTTCCCTATCACTCCTTCACCTCATTGGCTCGGCCAATGCCAACCCTCACCCCTCAATTTACCAGTGCATTAACGTTCTGGCACCTGAAACTTAACTTTTGGCACCCAATGCATCACTCAATTTGAAGGATTTCTGAAAAGTATGCCTTTGTAGATATTTAAGAACACACAGTGCCTCTAATAAAATGATGATTTTCAGTGGAAAATGTTTAACTCAAAATGTTTTTGACATTTTTTATATAGGGTATTTTATAGAGGGTGTGTGACATACTCTGCAAGATGGTAACTAGAAAAAGAAAAATAGAAGTCTCGTGGCTCAGTGGCACGGCTCAGTGGTAGATGCTTGCCTAGCATTCTTGAGGACCTGCGTTTGATCTCTAGCACTGCCAAAAAAAGGTTAAAATAAAATAG
Source organism: Pedetes capensis (assembly GCA_007922755.1). NCBI lineage: Eukaryota > Metazoa > Chordata > Mammalia > Rodentia > Pedetidae > Pedetes > Pedetes capensis. Next base: position 53,800 of record VMDO01004240.1, read on the forward strand.
AAATCTCAAAGATGAATATGAGAAGCAATTGATAAAGACTTAGCTTGTTTAGTATCTTCTCATAGGCTCCATCTAAAAATTTGCACATTGTTTCTTAGAGGTTTTTAAAAAGAAATCACAAGTAATTTTAAAACATACGTCTTCCTTAAAGCACAAGCAAATTGAAGCAACTTGAAGTAGTTCATGTACCTTTTGGTAATAACGTAAAAAAATCAGTGATTAAGTACTGAAATACCCTTTACATAAAGCACAGGGTCATGGCATCTTACAGGGTAGGAGTGTAAATGATACCTTTTGTCCCCTTTGCTTCTTATTCCTGCTTCTTCATGACTTCAGACCTCTTTGGTCTGAAAGGATCCTTTGCTTGTTTGTTCCATTACAAGTAGATCCAGCTCTGGAATTAAATCCAGTAAGTTTTGATCAGGAGCCCAGCACTGTGCTGCAGGCTCTTCCCGTGGAATATATGATGTCCTTTAGAACCCAGAAACACTGATTCATCTTAGGAATTTATAGCCAAATATTTATTTGGGACTTAGAGTGAAGATTTTAAAATTGTGCCTAGGTTTCTGGGTTTTATATATCATCCCGCTCTTTTATGTGGAATAACCTTCATCAGAATGATTTCAGGAAATGAGAAGAGTAGGATATGGTTATGAGTCAGCCGTGGAAAACTACAGCATGGAATGAATTAGTCAGAAGAAGTGTTGCAGTGGCCAGCCTGGGCTGTGTGCTATCAGGAAGTGGTGTGACTTTCCATGATTTTATGTACTGTAAATCATGTAGCATCATGCCCCAGACACCTGGAGTCTTCTTTTTATTCTTTCCAATTCTAATTGTTGAGATAAAGTTGACAAGAAGTGATGGAGCTAAGGCCTTCAGCCCTACCATGTGGATGTCCATTCCTGCCTGATCTGGGAAGCTAAGCAGAGTGGGACCTGGTGAGTACTTGGATGGGAGACTGCTTGGGAACACCAGGCGCTATAGGCTTGGGAGAAGGACCCAGCAGCCCCCTCCTGAAACAATAAGCCATCGAAAACCCTATGAATAGCAGAGAGCCACTGACTTTAGTGCCAGGCATGGTACAGCGTCAGGGAGTGTTTTATTCTGTTGTACAGAGGGTCACTGTGAGTCGGTCCCAACTCAACAGCACCTAACAACAACAATACAATGGAGTGAAAGCCACCAAAGCCCTTCCAGCAGTTGGTCATGCCTACAGTCAGTCGAATGAGTTTCCACCACCTCCCCCCTCAGCTCCAGTGGGGGCTGACTGGGTCATTCATCTGAAAGCCCATGGAGGCTGCTAGCTCAGGGCTCAGAAGCAGTTGATTTTGGGGGAGTTGCTGCTACAAAGGAGTGGCATCTGTCCTTTGTTTCTAATCGTTTTTCTCACACCCCTGTCTTGGCCACTCTTAAAGCTGTACCCCTTACGGCCTGGAAGAGACTGGCCTCTCCCTGCGTGATGCTGTGATTTAGAAAGGTGGTCCAGCATTCAGAGTCAGGCCGTTGAGTTCCAGGCTTCTCTCATCCCGTGAAGGAGAAAAGAAAAGCTTGTGGAAACGGGCTGGGTTAAAAGCTTTGAGTCATGTGAAATCCATAAAACTCATCTCTAGAGGAAAATGCTGGAAACACAGTCAACCACTGAAACTGCTCCCAGGGAAAAAGACGTTTACTGCTTTATTGGTAACGTAAGTCAATTAAAACGCAATCAAGTCGGACCTCTTCCCTGTCTTTTATGATGGATAGATATGCACAACCTGCAATAATTCCTGCTTGGCCTATGTGTAAAATTTCTAGTTTTAACCAGCCCGTCTAGTGGAATAATTCATTTAAAATTGGAAGCTGTACGTGAGCCGTTGCCCTGGCGTTGGATATCGATGGGATTCCAGTTGATTTTGATGCCCTTGGCAACCCGATAAACATTTTCTCTGGAAGAAATCCTATAATCCAAGTTTGTCCTTTGTGGCAACCTGGCAAGCTTCCTATGGACAATTATTGGTGCAGAAATCAACTCAGAGTGTTTTAATATTCTCGTTGCGTGGTGCCACTTAACCAATCAGATGGTAGTAACCGGCACATTCTTTCTCCCCCTCTAACCTGCCACACCTTCCTGTGCATAGGCGTCTCCTGGGGACCTTGATGGATTGACACAGTGTCTGCAACAATGGGGTTAAACATAAATAAGATCGTTTGCCTGGCACAGAATCGGGAACTGTGTTCAATCTGCTGTACATAGGGTTGCTATGAGTCGGACTCGACTCGACGGCACCTAACAACAACAACTTCCGGTAGCTCTCAGGTGGGGTCCAAGATTCTGCATTTCTAGTGAGCTCAGAGGGGACACCTGTGCTGTTGCTTCAGGCCTCACCCTGGCGTCCCCAACTCTGAGTAATGGATGGTGCCTGTGGAGTGAGCAAGAAGCAGAGCCCTGGAGGGTGTTACAGCCTGGCACTCACGCAGAGCCCTTCCGTGTCCAAGACCTCAGACCTCCTTATATCACATTATGGCCCCTCTCTGCAGGACGGGCCCCCACCCCCAAGCAGTCAAGGATGGAGGAACCCTAATGGGGACACAGTACGGGGTCCCCACGGGAAGCCCAGTAGGGCCTGACTTCATTGTCCCGAGCACACAGCGCTCAGTCCCAAACTCTGCCAGAGCCTGGTAAAGATCCACTAATTCCTTTCTTTCTCCCTTGACTGAACTTCTTCTTAGGAAGGTTTCTAGAACTTTTGGTCATCTAAGCCCTCTCACGGGACCCACGACCCCCACTCTTAAGTCTTTGTTCCATGTTTTTTGTTTGGTTGGTTGGTTTTTACAAAGCCCACTTACTTGCATCTTCCAAGCTGCAGGAGAAGGGTGCAGAAAGTTCCAAGGAATAAGAAGATACTAGAAACCTTCTGGGGCTGGGATTTAGCTCAATTGGTAGAGCACTGCTCTGCAGTCTCTGAGGTCCTGAGTTCCATTCCCAGCACCGCAAAAATGGGAGAAGGACGTGGCAATCCACTCCCAAGGCAATTCCAAAAAACAATCTGCCATTGAAAACCCTATGAGGGTCGCTATGAGTCAGACATGACTCAACGGCACCTAATAACAACAACAGAAACCTTCTGTGGTCCTGTTGGGGAGAGGAGCAACGATGAGGCCTTAGACACAGGCGTCTGTGTGAGTGCCAGGCCATGATGCCCTTCGGGGCTTGGCTTTGTGCTAACTCTACAGATACAGATTATAGAGACAGAGACCCCAGCCATCACCTGTGAGCTCACTAGAAATGAGCTTCCACGGCAAGGGCAAAATGGTAGAAGTTCCAGAGGTCTAAGGATTCTTTAGGGCTGAGATTTAGCTCAGTTGGTGGAGTGCTGCTCTGCAGTCTCTGAGGTCCCAAGTTCGATTCCCAGCACCTCAAAATGGGAGAAGGATGTGGCAACCCACTCCCAAGGCAATCCCCAGCCATTGAAAACCCTATGAGGATCGCTATGAGTCAGACTCGACTCGACGGCACCTAACAACAACAACAACAAGGGATTCTTTAGCCTGCAGCTGTATCCCTGTGGCATCCGATTCCATCAGATCTTGGAAGCTAAGCAGGGTCTGACCTAGTTAGTACTTGGATGGGAGACCACCTGGGAACACCAGGTGCTGTAGGCTTGGGAGAAGGACCCAGTAACCCACTCCCAAAAATCAGTCCACCATTGAAAACTCTATGAACAGCAGAGAATCACTAACAATAGTGTTTCGCCTGTTGTACACAGGGTCGCTATGAGTAGGATACTGACTCACTGGCACCTAACAACAACAAACTTTAGATCATTCCATTTGTTTAGATTACTCTGTGATTTGGCTATGAGTAGGATACTGACACCTCACCATGGATGCATCACCCTAAAACTGTTGCCCCCAGCAGGAACATCTAGGGGAGGGGCCTGGAGGGCTCAGAATCTCATCTGATCTGTGCTCAGTAGCTCCTAGGGTCAGTCTGGGTGGACTGGTATGTTCTAGGGGACTCCTGTTTCTCATGGAACCATGGCCCCAGCAGCTGGCTTAGGCAGTGCCTGGCTTGCGGTCAGTATTCAGTGGATAAGTGGATGGACAGATGAGCAAATGAGTTACTGATAACGTGAGGAAATCACAGCCTATCTCCCGCCACCGGGAAGTATTTCAGAAGAACGGCAGCCATTGGGGAACCGCTTTCTGGTCGCCATCATTGTCCTCCATCTTTGTATCCACTTAGGGACAGCCACCGAGGGTGTCTGTTCTACTTTGTGTTGGAATCAAAGCAGGTATCACGCAGTCCTGCTTGAACCTGGATTGGGGGTGCAGCCTCACCTCGGCAATGAGAGAATATCAGTTCTCTAAGTTTCTCTCCATTATCTGTCATTTGGGGGTCTTAGGTATTCAGCACCCATAGTGATTCTGAACACCGCAGTCCATCGTCTGATAGGAGTATTGTCAAACTCCAGAGCGGGTTTGAAGATCACCTACACCACAGGGTTAGAAAGTGAACATCGCTGGAGAAGAAATAAGAATAATATTTACACCAAGTCACGAGTTAAGTTCTAGAGATAGTGTCTGCGTGGTGGATTTCGCGTTCCCGAGCTGTGGCTCCTGCTGTCTGACTCTCTTCTTTCACCCAGTGCCCTTGGGGCCACCAAGGGCATGAGTCACAATGTGACAGCACCCAAGCGAAGCAAGTATAGGCACAGCACCTTAGTCATGAGCCAGAGACTGTCTTTCATCATGCAGGACAGAGACAATGAGGAGCGTGAGCAACAGAGGGCAGGTAGAGCGCCTCAGGTGTGATTCTTCCATCCTAGTCCAGCGCCCAGCACTTGGAAGCTCCTTTGAATCCCAAGCCCATGTTCCTTTCCTGGTGTTTGACCACAGCAAGCCAGTTCAGCAAAAACAAACAGCAAGATCATCAAACCTGGGCAGAATAAGAAAAATCAACACAGAGGAAAGGCAGGCATTGCTTTGTTAATCCCTTCCTACCCTGGTAGTGTCCTTTGCTACAATTTACAGTACAAACTTAGAAAAATTAAGTTTTATTAGAGAGTACTAAAAGGGAATTTCACCTTCTTCTGCCAACATGTCTTGCACTAAACATTAGTAGATTTGCTGGTAGATGTAGAATAATAGCTTTTAATATTTTCATGAGTAATCGCCTTTCCATTAAATTAATACTTATGATGTTAATGTATCAATTTTATCTCAACATAAAAACAAGGATTTTTAAAGTGCTGTAATATTATATACATTACCTCTCAACAAACCAGTTTTTAAAAGTACTGTGCTTCTATTTCAAGATGTTTAATGTTGCAAAGAACTTAAATCCTAAGCATGGATTAATATTTTTTATCATGTTTACCCTTTAGAAAACTCTAGTTCCTCAGCATTCCTCACTGAAGACGACATTGAAAAACTTTTGCAGAAATCAGAGACATACCATTTTATTATTAAGAGAACTGATTTGGTTATTGATGTGTTAATTCCCAACCATCCAGCACATGTCCAGCTATGCAAAACAAATTTCATATGTAACGCTGAATGCAAAAAGTAGACTGTAGTTAAAATACATTGCATGCCTTAACTTGTTTCTCAGAAGTTAAGAACATGGGCTTGGAATCCATAGACTTTGCTCAAAATCCTGGTTCCAATGCATATTAGCTGAGGTTGCCATAACAAAATACCAAAGACGGAGTGACTTACATAGCAAATATTTGTTTCTCACGGTTCTGGATGCTGGAAGTCCAAAACCAAGTTGTAGCATAGTTCACTTCTGGGGAGGACCCTCGTCCTGGTCCCCAGACAGCAGCCTTTGTGCTGTGCGCTCATATGGCAGAGAGGAGAGAGAGAGAAAACAAGTTCTCTAGTCTCTTCATAGAAGGACCCTAATCCTATCATGGGGCTAGGATTTAGCTCAGTTGATAGAGCGCTGCTCTGCTGTCTCTGAGGTCCCGAGTTCTATTCTCAGCACCACCAAAATGGGAGAAGGACCTGGCAATCCACTCCCGAGGCAATCCTGAAACAACCAGCCATTGAAAACCCTATGAGGGTCGCTATGAGTTGGACACAACTCGACGGCACCTAACAACAACAACAAATCCTATCATAAGGACCCCACCCTCATGACCTCATTTAACCGTAACCCCTTCCTACAGGCCCCACCTCTCCTGCCAGCACTTTGGGGGTCAGGACATCCACATCTGAATTTCAGGAGGACAGAATTCAGTCCGTAGCCGTGGATGAAGTGCTTAGTGGACCTCGTTCCCCTAGTCTCTCCCTACAGGACAGCTTTTGACTCTCTGTCAGGACTGCTTCCTCCACGGCGTGGACCTCGTAGGGCGTGTTCCCTCCACAGCAGGGAGCAGGGCGAAGAAGCCCACCGAGTGGAAGGAGTGGTTGGCCCACGTGCAACCCAGCCATGCGTCCCGACAGGCCTCGGGCTCCCCTGGAGATGTCTCGTTCTCACTGCGCTTGGCTCCGGCCCCTGCCTCACCGGTGCCAAGCAAGCCCAGCCCTTCCCACATTCCTCAGCAGCTCAGTTCTGGTGGCAGTAGGGCCGGCTGCAGCCTAATGGGAGTTTGTGGCCTTTTGTGTCACTCCACCCCCACCCCCCCACACACAAAAAAATACACCGCCCACAAAATCGCTGTCTTGCCCACTCTGTGGACTATTCATAAGTATAGATCCCAAAATAGTGTTGGGGCCACATTTATTCACCCTGGTTATGTCCCTGTTATCCAGACAGGCATTTGTAGCAAGTCATGCCCTTGTGACCCATCATTTTCTCCACCTTATTAATTTTTTTTTTTCCAGATAGGACGTAGTAGTAGGGCCGAGATGCTTCAACCTTTCCTGTTTCCTCTCTGAGTGGGAAAAACAGGCTATCTTTCCACATCTGAAATGGAATCGAACATTTCTTGTAAACTATCTGTCCCAGGGGAAAACCCACGGCTATTCTAAACCTGCTTCCTCCTATTCTGAGTTCCTCATGTGGTGGGTGGTGGTTGTGGCTGGCGACTTCTACTTCCTAAGTCGGAGAGTTATAATTATTTGCTTAATAGTATCGGAGAGGGCGGCATCTATTTGCAGACTGCAAAGACGGTTTTGCTCTTAAGCTACAGCGATTTTTCTTTCTTGTCCACGTTCATGGTATGTTCTTTGCATCAGCTTCTAAAATAAATGTTGTTTGGTGCCGTCGAGTTGGGTCCAACACAGAGCGACCCTCATAGGGTTTTCTGTGGCTGACTGTTTTGGGATTGTTTTTCAGGAATGGACTGCCACATCCTTTTCCCATTTTTGCGGTCCTGGGGGTTGAACCCAGGTCCTCAGAAAGGGCAGATCAGCACTCTACCAACTGAGCTAAAGCCCAGCCCCTCTAAAATAAGTAGGAACCACATATCTGTTGACAATATATTAGCACTATTGCGATTTTTCAAGTAATGTAATTATACCAGTAAAGGATACTCGGAAGCTATTTTGTTTGAAACAAAGAAAATAGTTTTTTGTTTTTTGTTTTTTTGTATGGAAAATAAAACTAATTATAAGGAATAAATTGCTGAGGAATATAGTAAGGTCAACATTTCAATGTCATTTCTTCTTAGAGCCAAAGTGTAATAATTTCTTGGCTTGATGACAAGAAATGTTGGGGGGAGGGGGAGGGAATTATTATTAGGTGGAATTTTCTTAATAAAAGAACACAGCTTTTTGAATGCTATGATTTTGAGTCATCATCAAAGTCACTAAAACATTTGTTGGACTGGGATTTAGCTCAGTTGGTAGAGCGCCGCTCTACAGTCTCTGAGGTCCCGAGTTCTATTCCCAGCACCGCCAAAATGGGAGAAGGATTTGGCAACCCACTCCTGGGGCAATCCCAAAACAGTCAGCCATTGAAAACCCTACGAGGGTCTCTGCGAGTTGGACACTACTAGCTCACACCTAACAACAACAAAACATTTGTTCTCATCCGTTGTATTGCAGCCAGTTTCTTTCTTTAGCAGGAATCTGTTTATTCGAGACTGAATGAAGTCTTTTCACATTTCTATGTGCATGGTTCAACCCGGCTTTTGAGTTATGGTCAACGTCAGTATCTCCTTCAACCTGGGTAACATGACACATTTCAAAGGAATGCTGTATTATAAGAGGCCATGCTTTCCTGTTGAACAAGAAATTGAACGAGTGCCTCTGGTGTGTGCCAGGCCTGTTCTCAGGATGCTAGAACAGCCTGCTTAATTTTAGACCCCAGAGTTGTTAGTCTCCAAGGGTCCCCTCCCGGGGACATTTAACATCTCTAGAAGTTGGGAGACCCACCTGGCAACCCACTCCCAAAAGTCAGTCTGCCATCGAGAACCCTACGAACAGCAGAGAAGCACTGACGATAGTGTTTCGCCTGTTGTACGTAGGGTTGCTATGAGTCAGATACCGACTCCATGGCACCTAACAACAGCCACAACAACAGAAGTTGTTGGGGTTGAAGCAATGAATAGGAGAAAGTGGCTGGCTTTGGGGAGAAAGAGGAGAAGGATACAGCAGGGAGAATGCTGGAGAAGTAGGGAAAATACTCTAGAAGGCGAGGAACAGGACACACAAGGCGAGATTGTTTCAGCTAAAACATCCTTTGTGAGCTGGGCACCATGGTGGTGCATGCCTGTAATCCCAGTGGCATTCTGTCATTTAGTGAGACCCTGTCTCAAGATTAAAAAATCAGAAAAGGGGCTGAGGCCACAGCTAAGCAGAGAGCACTTGCCTGGTGTGTGTGAGGCCCTGGGTTCCACCCCTAGTACTGCAAACAAAAAAAGGAACAAACAAACAAAAAACCCCAAAATGTCCCAGTGGAAAAAGACAGAAACTGCAGGCTCACATAGTATTGGGACGCAGAGGCTCCTCGCGTCTGGCCCCTCTTCCCCCAGGAGCGTGTGCTGCAGGTGGCCGTCTGTCTCCTTGCTGTCTGCCTGTCCCCCACACCCCACACTGCAGCAGGTGTCATCAGAACCACAAGGAGCCCCGGATACGCGTCCTCCTTTCTGAAGCGCCCCTCGTGGCTGGGGCTCCAGGCAGGTTTCTGTGGGGATCGAGGCTCGCGTTCCCAGAAGCAGAATCTATTGTTATGAGATGTCAGGCTGGCGGGCGGACGTCTTCCAGGTGTCTGAGCACATGGGGTCCATATGCCGGCCGCTGGCCGGATCCACCCACCGCGTCCTGCTGTGATCTCCCCACGGGGACAAGGAACAAATGTGAGATGGGGAGCGGAGGCCTGAGCCTGCTCCTGTGACCCGGCCTTGCTTTGCCCTTTTGCTTGGGTGTCTCCAAGGGGACATCCCACAGCGGCACACGTGGGGCGCTGAACAAGAGAACCCCCGTCCAGCCCGCACCTGGAGTGCCAGCAACGCGGGGCTCGCGAGACGTGGTCCCAGGGGCACTCTCCGCTTACTGCGGGGAGGAGACGTTCTCTAACGAGTGATGCGGCGAGCTCTGCAAACCCAAGTCACAGACAGACGTCTCCGCTGATCGGCTCCTTCTCATTCAGGAGCAGACCTCGAAGTCCATAGCATCGGCTTGGACAGGTTCCCCCGCTGGCCGGCCGGGGGGCTCTTGTCTCCTTCAGCGGGCATCACTCAGGCTGCGGCTCACAAAGACTGGAAGGTCCCCCATGAGGATTTCTGCTCCAGCCTGACGTGGGTATTTCCAGAGAGTGGGGCTGTGGCTTTTGCTTTCCCAGGGATCAGCAGGCTCCCTGGAAAAGGAAGAGGCTCGGAGAATGCTTGATGAAAGGAATGCTTCTTGTTGTTGTTGTTGTTGTTGTTGTTAGGTACCATCTAGTCCGTATCTGACTCATAGCGACCCTCTGTTCAACAGGGGAAACACTATTGTCAGTGCTTCTCTGCTGTTCATAGGGTTTTCAGCGGCAGATTGATTTTTGGGAGGGGGTTACCAGGTCCTTCTCCCAAGCCTACAGCTTCTGGTGTTCCCAGGCGGTCTCCCATCCAGGTACTAACCAGGCCCGACCCTGCTTAGCTTCTGAGATCTGACCGGATCCGATGCCACAGGGCTATGGCTGCAGGCGAAAGGAATGCTAAGAAACTTAAATCCAAAAGTCAGAATCCCCTCCAATCATTTAACAACGTTTGTTTCCACCCACCCACCTGCCCCCAATTTTTAAAATTGTGGTAAAATATGTTGTCATTATTACGTGTCGTCGAGTCGGTACCCAACTCATAGCGACCCTGCATACAACAGGCAAAACACTATTGTCAGTGCTTCTCTGCTGTTCATAGGGTTTTCAGTGGTGGATTGTTTTGGGGGAGTGGGTTTCCGGGTCCTTCTCCCAAGCCTCAGCACCTGGTGTTCCCAGGCGGTCTCCCATCTAAGTACTAACCAGGCCCGACCCTGCTTAGCTTCTGAGATCTGACAGGATCAGATGCCACAGGGCTACATCTGCAGGTATGGTATTAAATATGTTTCAGATAATAAGTTTTATTACATATATATGTAATATATATATATGTATACATATATACATACATATATATGTAATAAAACTTATTATCTGAAACATATTTGTGTTCAGCACTATGGCACCAATTATATTTTCCTCCCCTACTTCCTCTTTTTAGGTCAATATTTTGGAGTTTATAGTTTATAGATAGTTTGACTATTAATTAATTCACTCAGGCATTTGCTCAACAGATAGTCAGTGAGCCATCTCCTGGGTGCCCAGAACTGGGCTTGATGTAAAAACACAGGTGGTCATTTTCCAGCCCTTGGGGAGTCTCCAGAGGGAGCGTGGATTTAAAAAGATAAGTCTTGGACCCATTACCATTGCCATAGTCATCTATATTAAGAAGGGGAAGGAGGCTAATAGAGGGCTCAACCACAGGGTGGGTACAGGGCAAATTGTCCAAGGAGGGATGTTTAAACTGCTGTTAAAGTTAGGGATGAGCCTGGAGAAACTGTGGGAGATGCTCTACACAGAGCACGCAGCTTGGATAAAGCACCTACAGTGTGAACCAAGGCAGTGTGATCAGAGCTGGACGCAGGCGAGGCAGGACTTGAGCTGAGAGGTGGTTGGAGCCAGCATATGGTCCAGTAGCTGAATCTTCTCCTGAAAGCCCGTGGGAAACCAGAGGAGGGTTCCCCAGTGCCTCACACCTGCTTTAGGAACGTCTGAAAGAAGATCCTGCCTGGTACTTGTAGAACGTCCAGCAGTCAATCCAATCTGAATATCAGAAAAGGCAGCCAGGTGCGGTGGCGCACACCTGTCACCCCAGCAACTCGGGAGGCTGAGGCAGGAGGATCGCAGATTTGAGGCCAGAGGCAGCCTGGATAATTTAGAGGGACCTTGTCTCAAGATAAAAATATATTTTAAAAAGGGGGGCTGGGGGTACAGCTCAGGAGTAGAGCACTTGCCAAGTATGTGTGAGATCCCGAGTTCAACCCCCAAGTACTGAAAAAAAAAATATGTCTGGAAGTTTTTACTCTTTTGTACTTTTTAAAATATTTTTAAACACAAGAAGGAACGTAAAGTCCCTGGAAATATGTAATACACACAGCATAATGTCAGCAGCTCCTGTTGACCCAGCACTGTCCAGATGGGCACAGTATCTGCACGGGTGGTGCTCAAACTTGCACCTGGATCACAGTCACCTGATGGCTCGTAAAACACAGAGTTTCCGGGTCACTAAATATATGCGTTCATTTTCCGTTGCTCTGCAGCAAATGACAACAGATTAGTGGCTTACACCAACACTGTGTGACGAATCTATAGGTCAAAAGTCCGGCACGCATGACTGGTTTTCTACTAAGGTTTTACAAGCCTGGCACTGGGGTCTCAGGTGGGCTGCATCCCCACCCGTAAGCTCTGGAGGAGACTCCACTTATACACGTGGTCAGGTCCCCCTTTCTTTGCTGGGGACAGGAAAAGAATGGATGCTTTTTGTTGTTGTTAGGTGCCGTCGAGTTGGGATCCGACTCATAGCCACCCTCATAAGTTTTTCAATGGCTGACTGTTTCAGGATTACCTTGGGAGTGGATTGCCAGGCCCTTCTCCCGTTTTTGCAGTGCTGGGAATTGAACACGGGACCTCAGAGACTGCAGCGCAGCGCCCTACCAACTGAGCCAAATCCCAGCCCGCTTTTGTTGTTAGGTGCCGTCAATTTGGTGACTGACTCATAGCTACCCTACATACAACAGGCGAAACACTTGTTAGTGCTTCTGCTATTCATGCCATTCATAGAGTTTTGAATGGCTGATTGTTTTCTGGGAGTGGGTTTCCAGGTCCGTCTCCCAAGCCTATAGCACCGGGTATTCCCAGGCGGTCTCCCATCTAAGTACTAACCAGAGCTGACCCTGCTTAGCTTCCAAAATCTGATGGCATCCGATGCCACTGCAGGAATGAGAAAATACAAGGATATATCCTTTTCCTCCCCATTTAAAATCTAACCCTATTCTCAAGTCACCCATTCATAGGACTTCCTGTAACTAGACCAGTTGGCTTTGGGGATGGGACCCTTACCTACTGCACTAGCCTTTGCAGATCAACACCTTCCACCCCCAGTATCCTGAGCTCTGAACATCTGCAACACAGAAGAGAGTGGTCTCCTTCTACTATCTTGTCACCCAAGATACAATTCTGTTTGCCAAGCTGCAACTGCTGAGCCCTGATCGGGACAGAGATCGTGCCTTAAGTTTCCGTAGGGTCCAGAATACCATGCTGAGCCCCTGGCAATGGCTTAATGCTTCTAGACTGATTGGACTGTGAGCTTTCTGGAGAAGTGGCCATCGTTTCTTTATCCGTTTCTGTCTTCAGTGAAGAGTCTGCTCCTTCTCTGCATGCATCATGCAGCAAATGTTTATGGAGGGTTTTAAGTGTTCCAGGGTCCGTGGCTTGGTCTGCCCTCAGTTTAGCGGAGGAAACCAATTAAAATGTGGTAAATGCTAAGAACTAGAAGTTCCGTGCGTTACGAGAATGGGTCCGAGGGGTAATTTGGTCCAGCCATGGGTTCCAGTTGGCACATAACAGATCTTGAATAAATGGTGGTTGAATGGAATAATTCATGATTTTCCTTGAGACGGAAGTCTGTTCATTGGGGGTGTTTGAAAAATACGTGTTTCATCTCCAGGTCGGCAGCACCCAGCCCCAGAAGAGCCCACCTGTCTGGAGAATTTTCCCCCGTAACTGACTTCCTGCCTGGAATTTTCCCTTTAGCAATGCATTCCTCTGGGGTTGAGCCTTTTAATCTCCAGAATTTGCTGATTAAATACAAATTCTCTTGGAAGGCCATGTACATTAAGCAGCTGTCATAATTAATGCTGTAATGGGAAAAAAGCCTATTGGGTAACATTCCAGTCTTGTTAGAAGGGAGATTCCGAGGAAGGGGCCACGTAAGGAGAAAGGAAACGGCCAGGGTAGGAACACAGATGAGAAAGGAGCAGATGTGGCAATGTGGCAGTGACATGGTAGTAGTGACAAGGAAGAAATGGAGAGTTCCACTCAGAGAAAGTGTGCCGGCTGGAGGACATCTGCAATGGCCAAACGGCAGAATTTCCAGAGAACGTTGGCTGTTCTCTGCTGGCCACCATGTGGAGTCTGCAGGTTGTACTCTGTGCTTTGTGAGATCTGCTCACATTTATGCAGGGCTTGGCGCAGCCATCTGTGGTACATCATAGGACAGAATCAAGTGACTGTTCCCGGCACATGTGTAGCCCTGCTTCTAGTATAAGTGGCTCGGGCAACACAGCTGGAGAATTGGGTCTTTCCCTAAAGGTGGTTGACAGGAGAGTTTATCAAAGAAAAGCAAAAGAAATATTTTCTGGTGAAATCCCCATGCTTAAACGTATTTAGATAAGAAATGGGGTTTTGCTCAATAACTGGCATTCCAAAATATGTATATTCTCGAATCTCATTCACACCCTTTCAACAGTTTTAGAGGGCTACCAGGTCGGATGCCCATTAGACGTGCACGTGGCCCTCGGATTGGATTAGCAGTTGTCTGATCACTGATTGGATATTTCATTTACATAAACAGCCATGGAAGCACATATTTATATCTAAATCCTTTGCCCACAGCCATGAGAATTTCCTTAGAATAAGTTCCTAGGAGTGAGTTGTTGGGTCAATATTCAGGATTTTGTTGTTGTTGTTGTTAGGTGCTGTCTGGTCGATTTCCAACTCAGCGACCCTACGTACAACAGGTGAAACAGTATTTATTGCCAGTGCTTCTCGGCTATTCATAGGATTTTCAATGGTGGATTGATTTTTAGGAGTGGATTGCCAGGTCTGTCTCTCAAGCCTACAGCACCTTGTGTTCCCAGGCAGTCTCCCATCCAAGTACTAACCAGGCCCGACCCTGCTTAGCTTCCGAGATCTGATGGGATCCGATGCCACGTGCTACAGCTGCAGACGTATTCAGGATTTTAGTCAAGGTTTGTGCCGAAAGTTTAAACTATAGAGTTCACTTCTCACTTTACCCATCTTCCTTCTGACCTTCTTTACCTGGATCCATTAGCTAATGATTGAAAGTGGAATCAGCAGCGTTTCCATGGCTTAAACACAGTCATACTTATCAGGAAAGAAGATGACCAGGTGCGAGTAACCGATGAGGGTCAGAGTCGACCATCGGGAGCCCCTGCAGTCATTCTTGCCCAGGTTTCTGTCCCTGCAGAATTGTGCCCCTGGCTAAGAACAGCATCAAAGCAGAAGTTACAGTCAGTAATCAAAGCAAGATGAGGCTAGAAAGGAACAGACGAAAGAGAGGGAAGAAGGAATGATTAATTAGGGTGGCTTTGGCCCCAGTAATCTCTAAATAAATGTTAGCGCTCTTAATCCTCCTCTGCTGGTCCCCAAGTCATTAAGTACTGTTTGGGTTTGCCTATGGCTATTTCTTGATCTTAAACATTGCAGTCGGTGCTTTCCAAGAAGTTAGAGGGTGGTTAACCTTTACACACGAAGGAAAGATTGAGGTAGGAAGGAAACAAGAGCTAATGGGATTCTGAGCGCACGTGGAATTTAACAAACAAGAAGTCGCTGTGAACTGTGACTTGTCTTTAGGAATAAATGTGAACGTAATTTTCCTACTTACTCTTAGACTGATGGTTTTCTTAGCTTTGTTTTTCCTTCTTTCCTTCCTTCCTTCCTTCCATCCATCCCTCCTTCCCTCCTTCCCTCCTTTCTTTTTCTTTCCTTTTTTGATGACTTCACTTCTCTTTATGTCTACCATAAAGCTTTAATTGACCATGAGTGCCTTCTGCTAAACTTTCTGTTTAGCATTCTC
Organism: Pedetes capensis; assembly: GCA_007922755.1. NCBI lineage: Eukaryota > Metazoa > Chordata > Mammalia > Rodentia > Pedetidae > Pedetes > Pedetes capensis. The sequence continues at coordinate 69,063 of VMDO01004240.1, forward strand.
ACCTTTAACAGCACAAACTTAGAGCACCATTTTGGCACCAGCATAAATCAGCCATTCTTTTTTTTTTTTTTTTTTGGTGGTACTGGAGGTTGAACCCAGGGCCTTGTGCTTGCATGCTCTGCAAGTGCTGGACCACTGAGCTGCACCCCCAGCCCTTTTTATTTTTTATTTATTTATTTATTTTTTTTTTTTTACTTTTTGAGACAGGGTCTCGCTAAGTTACGCAGCCTGCCTCTGGTCTCGAACTTGCAATCCTCCTCCCTCCCCCTCCCGAGCCGCTGGGATTACAGGCATGCGCCACCACCCCCAGCCCAAATCAGGCATTCTTACAATGTCTGTATTATCCCTAAAATATACATTATTGTACCCCCTCTTGTACTAATTCATGCAAAATATCAAATGATATTTCAGGCTACCCTGGTTTTTTCAGATTATCAGAAATGTGCCAGGCTAGCAAGTTACTAATATTACTTCTTCTCTTTTCTTATAGAAGATTATGCAGATCACACTTAAAAGTGACTTTCTTGTAATATTGTAAGACGACTTTCTTATTTCACACTTAGAAGTCTTAGTTTTCATTTTCTCTGTGGTTGGAGAGCCAACACCTCCTTTTTTCCTCCAGGGCAGTCTGGTGAGGGCCCCCAAACCCACCCCCAAGGGTTATTCGCCCTGCTTTGGATTTTTCTTGTAATGGTGGCCTTTCCCTGTGGCCCAGCAAATTTTAACAGTAACAAAGCAACAGTAAGAGCGATAAATTCCTGAGTCCAGACCTGGCCTCCCCTGAACCCATTCCCTGATAACCCCTAAAGGTGGCCAAAAATAGAAATTCCTTTGAAGATATCAAAAAGAAGACTGATTTTCCTGTTCCTTTCTTAAACTTGCCCATCATGAAGAAGCCTAAAGAAAATAGGGGATTTCACTATACTGTTGCCTAGATAAATGGTCTCCAAAGGTTTTTGGTTATGAACCACAGCAGAAATGATTTTTGAGTACCTCTACCAGCCAAGTGGGCTGGGATTTAGCTCAGTTGTTAGAGCGCTGCTCTGCAGTCTCTGAGGTCCCAGGTTCAATTCCCAGCACCACAAAAATGGGAGAAGGAACCTGGCAATCCACTCCCAAGGCAATCCCCAAACAATCAGCCATTGAAAACCCTATGAGGGCCACTATGAGTCTGACACAACTTGACAGCACTAACAACAACAACAACAACAACAGCCAGCCGAGCATTGTATTCATAAATTTTATTTAAATTCTGCTTTACTGTGGATACCTCATAAAAGACACCATAAAAACAGGAACTTGAAAAGATAAGGTGAGTATATAGTTGTTGTTGTTGTTGTTGTTGTTAGGTGCCGTCAAGTCAGTATCCGACTCATAGCGACCCTCTGTACAACACGGGAAACACTATTGTCAGTGCTTCTCTGCTGTTCATAGGGTTTTCAATGGCAGATTGATTTTTTGGGAGGGGGTTGCCAGGGCCTTCTCCCAAGCCTACAGCTTCTGGTGTTCCCAGGCAGTCTCCCATGCAGGTACTAACCAGGCCCGACCCTGCTTAGCTTCCGAGATCTGACGGGATCGGATGCCACAGGGCTACAGCTGCAGGCGAGCATATAGTAAGTAGAATATATTCTTCCCCCATGCAGAGGATTGTGCTGAAGACCACTGCCATGGGTTCATAAGAACAGTCACAGGGCCCCCAAAGCTCCCGCATGCCGAGGCCTCGGAGTCTCCTGCAGATAGTGCAGTCCACGGCATGGGCATCCTGCCAGCCCTTGCAAAGCACAGACTTAGAAGGTACATCTGGGAATGCATGTGTTGCCCACTGAACAAACAGGTAGCCCTCAGCCCCACAGTTCCTGTGACACCCGTGAGCAGGTACCTTGCCACTCCAGGGTAGTGCCAGTGGCCATGGCCTTTTGATGCTCTGGTGAGTTCTAGTCCTTGGCCTGTGGCCAGTGGGCCCTCCCGTCAGAGTCATTGACCTCCCCGTGCATTTTTATCGGCATCTCTATTTATCGGCATCCCCAGGGGGCTGCAAGATGAGCAGCGGTGTCCTCACTGAGCTTTCACTTTAGTTGGAAGATTGTCGCGAGGGAACACAGTGGCGATGGCAGACAGGCTGGGATGAGAGCCCAGGGGTCACCAGAGTTCAAGGAGGGAGAGAACATTTAGTTGGGAGGAGTGGCCTCTGTGAAAGGCTCTGAAGGATGAATAGGAGTTCTATAAGTTGATGACATGAATCCTATAGCTGTTAACTAACAATGCCTTCTAGACTGCGAAGAGATCAAGATGAGTAAAAGGGGGAGCAAATATATTTTCCTTCTGAGAAGCTGATAATCAGTGCTCCACACTCTAAAGGGAAGGGCTATGGATGTTGTTGTTGTTGTTGTTGTTGTTGTTAGGTGTCGTCAAGTCGAGTGCGACTCATAGCAACCCTCATAGGGTTTTCAATGGCTGACTGTTTCAGGATTGCCTTGGGAGTGGATTGCCGCGTCCCTCTCCCATTTTGCGGTGCTGGGAATCGAACTCGGGACCTCAGAGACTGCAGAGCAGTGCTCTACCAACTGAGCTAAATCCCAGCCTGCTATGGCTATTATAGAATAATTATTCCATTATCTCAGAGTCTGAAAGCTCAAATAAAATGTAACTTTCCTTGTTGTTAGGTGCCATCCAGTCAGTGTCCAATTCATAGCAACCCTATGTACAACAGGTGAAACACTACTCTTAGTGCTTCTCTGCTATCCATAGGATTTTCAATAGCTGATTGTTTTTTGGGAGTGGGTTGCCAGGTCCGTCTCCCAAGCCTATAGCACCTTGGGAGACAAGGATGTTCTTGATTCTCGTTTGCCAGTCGAAGGCAGAGGATTTGGGTACCCCCCAGCAAGGCTCATTAGGATTCTTGGAAAGCCCACTGAAAGTGGCACTCTAGACAGTAAGACTGAAATCCCCAGGCGGGTCTCCCATCCAAGTACTAATCAAGCCAACCCTGCTTGGTGGATGCCACTGTGGTATAACTGCAAACAAGTTTCCTTAGCCTCCAGGATAAATGCACTCTCACCTTTGTATGTGCTGTCCTTTTCCTCCACAGAGATCTTTTGCAAATTCTCCATTCTTTGCTCCGGCTTTCTTTGCACATCCAGGCCAAAACTCATTTTCCCTCACTGGTCTGTTGGTCCGGTCCTGTTTGATGGGTGGCACATTCCTGGCATAATCGTCACCTCCTTGGGGTTTATAATGGACATGCTGAGGTCACCCTAACTGCTTCGGGAATGCTGTAATGGGAATGGTGGGATTCATCAGAAACCTCAGTTTTTCCTCGCTGAAAATAGAAACTTAATGAAAGTGTGCTCTAATCACATGGAGCCAGAGGAGGCGAACGTGGGCTAAAGGGATTCATTTATGATTTTTATGGCATGGGTGGAAGAAATGCAAACCATGTAAAGCTTTCAGTCGACTAAAGCATCTCATTTCTCTTTTAGCTTCTGGTTTCAGTCTTACTGTCTAGAGTGCCACTTTCAGTGGGCTTTCCAAGAATCCTAATGAGCCTTGCTGGGGGCTCCCCAAATCCTCTGCCTTCGACTGGCAAACGAGAATCAAGAACATCCTTGTCTCCCAAGCCACAGGACTATGCAAGGAGAAAAGTACACGTTTTAATACTTGCTTGGGTCCGTTTTGATTCTCAGTAAGGGAAATCACTATTTACAAAGTAAATTCTTTGACACGGGACCTTTGGAAATCCAAGTTCATGTGTAATAGACAAGCAGTCGAAGACCAGACATTGTCAACAAGAACTGTCAGGCAGGCCTATGAGGGAAAGCGAGGGAGCAAATAGCATTTTGCTCTGGCTACACGTGCCCCAGGAAACCCTGCAGGCCCCTTCCACAGCTGGTGTCTACTGGCCACTGAGGAGCCAGGCTACTCAGTAAGACACACTGAAAACTCCAGTCTGCCCCCATGGCCCTCGCTGCAGCCAAAGAAACCCCAGGTGGCAGATCCGGGGACCCTCTCTCCTGCTCCGGTGCTCTTGCACGTTTTGTGACCCAGCGATTTTTTTTTTTTTTTTTTTTTTTTTACCTAAAGACAGAATACCTAAAGGCAGAAAAAGATCTCCCTCTAATTGACAGCCTAATTCGGGTGTTACAAAATGTGGAACATTGTCAAAAGAAATCAGAGAACTCAACAGAGTCTAACACAGAAGAAACTAAAAAGTCTGATTTAACTCAAGACGACTTCCACTTGAAAATCTTAAAGGATATTTCCTGTGAATTTCTTTCTGATATTTTTCAGGCATTAACAAAGGAGACAGTGGCTCAGGGACTAAAGGAGGGCCAGTTAAGCAAGCAAAAATGTTCCTGTGCATTTCAAAACCCCCTTCCTTTCTATAGCCCCATGGTGGAAGACTTTATTAAAATCCTGCATGAGGTTGATAAAGCCCTTGCTGATGACTTGGAGGAAAGCTTCCCAGGTTTGAAGGTTCAGACTTAAAAACCGAGTCGAAGTTTCTTCTGTCCAAGAAATAAACTTTGTTTTTTCATAGTTGAAATCGCTGTACAGGAAATATTAGATACAATCATATTAGACCATAATGCCTAGTCTTACACACTCATCCTCTTCTCCCTCCCCAGTCTTATCTCAGTTTTATTTGGGGAGTGGAATCTGCAGTTTCACCACTGCCACCTCTCTCCCCTTTTTATATGTGTTATGCCATTTATCTTTAGTTGAAGAAGAAGAAATTAAAAATACAAGCTTCTCATTGAAGTTCTTTTTAGAATGTTTGAGGAGTTGGTGAGAATTTTCTTCATAACTCTTAATTTGATTTTTTGTGTGAGAGTTTTATATTTGTGTCCACAACAAGTGCAGTCAGCTGCAGTAACAGAAAACTCAGTTATAGTTGTTGTTGTTAGGTGCCGTCGAGTCGGTATCCGACTCATAGCGACCCTCATAGGGTTTTCAATGGCAGACTGCTTCGGGATTGCCTTGGGAGTGGGTTGCCAGGTCCTTCTCCCATTTTTGCGGTGCTGGGAATTGAACTCGGGGCCTCAGAGACTGCAGCGCAGCACTCTACCCACTGAGCTAAATCCCAGCCCCGCAGTTATAATAGCTTAATCTAATAACTTTTGTGTATTTTATGCAATAAAAAACCCAGAGAGGGGCAGCCTAGGCCTGAAAAAAAAAAAAAAAAAAAATGCCATGGCAGCCATCATGTGGAGTAGCCCCTCTTCCTGACCCAAAAACGGAGGTGCTCATGTTCACTAAATTTGATTCAAGTGGAGCCAAACAGTTCCAAGGCAGGGACAGAGATAGACATTTTGTTAACTGCGGAGGCAGCCTTGTGGGAGATCTGTCATTCCCATGAGCAAAGACAGTCGAACAACCTTTAAATACCTCTCTGCTCTCTTTCTTTCTTTTCCTCTTCCCCATTCCTATAACAGAGTCAAAATAGTAAATTCTTTTTTGTTGTTTTTACTTTTAGAGACAGGGTCTCACTAAATCACGCAGACTGCCTCTGGTTTTGAACTTGCGATCCTCCTGCCTCCGCCTCCCCAGCCACTGGGATTACAGGCGTGTGCCACTGCACCCGGCTCCAAAATGGTAAATTCTGACGAGCCAGTAGTATTGTCTCAAATGGATGGGAACGCTCCAGATCTGCCCACAAAACTGAACTAGAGCTTGGAACCGTGATTTTTAAAAAGAAGACACTTACAATGAAATTAGCCTCCTCTGCCTCCTGTGATCACCCTTCACTGCTCTTTGCCAAGGTGGGCTCCAGGGAAAGACAAAAAGAGGAGGCATGGGGTTGGAGCCAAGGGAGATTACCCTGAGGCTCTCTGGAGGATTGGAGTGCCCTATCGTGTCCTTTTGGGAGACAGACCGGCAACCCACTCCCAAAAATCAATCTGCCATTGAAAACCCTATGAACAGCAGAGAAGCGCTGACAATAGTGTTTCGCCTGTTGTACGCAGGGTCGCTATGAGTCGGGTACTGACTCAACAGCACACAACAACAATTGTGTCCTTGGTCCCGCCATGAGCCCTCCTCCGCCACCTCCCACACCCACAATGACAGTCCTCCCCCCCTTCCCCCTCACACACACTGTCCCCTGGCTTACAGGGTTCCCTGCAGACTGCACTGCAAACACAACCCCCTGGCACCCGCTCCCCATCATGAAGCACCATCAAATAGGACCACTGCTTCTGGCATTTGATGCGGACCTACTGTTCACGAGGATCCAAATTTATGTAGAATAAATGCATTCAGGTCCTTTGGGGTTGGGAGTTTTGGGCGATTTGGCAAAGCAAACACCATAACTGGTTTCTTACATAACCCTGCTTTGGCAGCGAGGCACAGGGCATTGAAATTAAGCAACACTCGCTCATCCAAGAAGACCTTGCTTTTCCTTTTTTGGAGGGATAAACGCGCTCCTTTGTTTTTTCCCCTGTTGCGTATATTCTTTTTAATTATCGGCTTACTTTAATGATGCTTTGAAGTAAATTTTCAAATGGGCATGGGATGGTTCTGTTTAACTTCTGAAAGCTGAAGCGCTGTCCCTGTGTGCCCCTAACCTAGAGGACGCTTGAGTAGCTTGAATGCTTTTAGGTGATAATGTAGTTGGGAAGAGTGACAAGGGCTGAGCACCAGACTGCAGAGGGCTGGACACTGATCAAGTGCTTAGAAGTTAGAGTTGCCACCTTCCAGAAACAGAAGAGCTGGCCTTGAATCCCACTGACCAGGCACCTCCCAGCAAAGGGCAGGTGAATGAACTTGTCGATTACAGCATTCATTCTTTCCATTTCTTCTTCCTTTCCTATTAAAAAACAAAATTAAAAGCCAGGTGCGGTGGCTCACGCCTATAATCCCAGTGGTTTAGGAGGCAGAGGCAGGAGGATCGCAAGTTCAAGACCAGAGGCAGTCTGTGTAATTTAGCAAGACCCTGTCTGAAAAAGTAAAACAAAATGGGCTGAGGGTGCAGCTCAGTGGTCCAGCACTTACAAAGCATGCAAGTGTGAGGCCCTGGGTTCAACCAACGCCCCAGTTCCAAAAAAAAAAAAAAAAATTAAAGTTACTCTGTAAGTGTGGAAGCAGGACCTCTTTCCCAGTGTCAAAGGCCAAACTCTCTAAAGTGTTTGTTTTTGTGGTGCCGAGGATCAAACTCAGAGCCTGGCACATGCTAGGGAAGCTCTGTACCACTGAGCTACATCCTCAGCCCTCTAAAATGTTTTTGTATCTTTGCCTGAGTTTAGTAGCTACTAGAAAATGACCCAAGCGTTGCCCGTCCCTGGTTCTCACATTACGATAATAAAGTTTGCAAATGAGAACCCAGGCATTGCTCTGGGAATCTTTTGTCACCGTCCCACTTTGGAATACAAGTGGGAACTGAGACAAATCATGCAAGAAAGTTCAATTGGGAGAAAAAGAGAAGAAAAAAATTTTTAAAGAACGCCCTCCATAAAACCCCACTGTATTTCCAAGTGAATCCCAGTTTTTTTGTTTATTTGTTTGTTTGTTTTTGTTTTTGTTTTTTCTTTAAAAACAGAATTCATTGACCAAGACAGATTTCAAAAGTGTTCCCCTAAAGCCCCGGTCTGAGCCACCGAGGTCTCCATGAAATCACAGGAATAAGCGATTCACACCAAGACTTGGGTCTCCAGGTCTCCCCGAGCCTCGCAGCTTCTCCGGAGGCTAATTGCTATTTACCGCCCTAGACCTTGGTCCTTTCTCTTCCGTAACATTTTCCATCTTAAGCCAGCGGAGCCGGTCCCATCGAGCCCGAGGAGCGTGTGGTCCGAGCGGCTGAATGGAATTACTACCCGTGGAAACTATGCCGCAGGAGGGGCGGGCGCAGCAGCTGGGAGGCCGGCGCAGCAGCTGGGAGGCCGGCGCGGCCCGCTTTTCCGTCCTCCCCTCGCAGGGGTAATTAGCATAGGGAAAATGACTAAGGCGTTGACGTCACCTCTTTCCAGTAGAAACTTACACTTTGTCCCCCACCGGCCCCCGAAGCATGCGGGACTTGACTCAGGAATTTGCTGTCCAAACAGGATGTTCAGGGAGCTGGGCTTTTTTTTTTTTTTTTTTTTTTTTTTCCTCTCCCAGGGGGCTGGCCCTGGGTGCTTTATAAGCGCGCCTGGAGAAAGGACCCACTGATCTCCCGGAGAACCACCTCACTCCGGTCTGTCTCTAGGGCTCTCCCTGCCTGCCAGAAAGCAGGATGCATTTTAGGAACTTTAACTACAGTTTTAGCTCCCTGATCGCCTGTGTGGCAAACAGTGACATCTTCAGCGAAAGTGAAACCCGGGTAAGGCTTTGAATGGACTGTGGCGTCGGAGAGTTTTCAGAGCATTGTGCCAATCGGGGCTGTTAGCTGAAAGACAGGTGCAGGGGTATCTCGTGTGGGGTGAAGGGGTCTGAAATAAACCCAAAGTGTTTTGAGTCTTGAAAATCAGAAGGTGGCGCCTGAGGAATTAACTGTGAGGACCTCAGTCTTTGAAAACGCCCAGGATCCTGGACCAACTTACCAGTAAGAGGAAGTTTGGGCAATGTGTGTTCTTCACTCCGTGTACGTTGTTGTTTTTTGTTTTTTGGGGTTTTTTTTTGTCTTTTGGTTTTTGGTTTTTGCAGTACTGGGGGTTGAACCCAGGGCCTTGCGTTTGCATGCTCTGCAAGTGCTGGACCACTGAGCTGCACCCGCAGCCCATTTCCGGGTATGTTGTTGTAAGTGAAATTTTCTGGAAGGGCTCTTTTTTCTAGGAGTGCATGGAACCTATCCCAGGTAGAATAATTTGATTCCCTCTTTGGAAATAAATGTTGAAAATGTATTATCTGTTCGCAGTAGTTACAAGGGTCCGCCTCTAGCTTCCAGGTATCTCTGGCTAGAGAAAATGCACCCACAGCAAAATAATAAAATTGAGTAAGTAATTCAAGTTTGGGGCAAACAGGCCTCCTGTACAGCAGCTTTCATTGAGGTAATTAATACAATTGGTAATTTTAATCACTATACTTTTCTTCTTCATTTGATTACAATGTAACAATGTTTTCATCAGTAGCAGCCCAGCTATCTAATTGCTCTTTAATAACATTGTATATGTTCTATTTAGGGGATGGTATTTGTGTGATATTCTTAAACTCATAGTCATAATGGGGCATGTGAAGGTTTCTTTTCTTTTTTTTTTTTTAATCAAGTTTAACCTCATAATTGTGTGTAATGCTTATGAGAAGCCAGGACGATAGTTTTTAAACTAGATTATAGGGTTCATTCTATGCATAAACATGCTACAAAGTTAGCGTACTTAATATTAGCCTTATGTGAGTAAAAGCATTATTTTTTAATAAGTAGAGATGTTATACGTACGGGCTGGGATTTAGCTCAGTTGGTAGAGCGCTGCGCTGCAGTCTCTGACGTCCTGAGTTCAATTCCCAGCACCTCAAAAATGGGAGAAGGGCCTGGCAATCCACTCCCAAGGCAATCCTGAAAAATCAGCCATTGAAAACCCTATGAGGGTCACTATGAGTCGGATACCGACTTGACAGTATCTAGCAAGAACAACAAAGAGATGTTATACAGTCATTATGATAACTTGTTGTTGTTGTTAAGTGCCGTTGAGTCAGTATCCAACTCATAGCGACCCTCTGTACAACAGGGGAAACACTATTGTTAGTGCTTCTTTGCTGTTCGTTGGGTTTTCAATGGCAGATTGATTTTTGGGAGGGGGTTGCCAGGTCCTTCTCCCAAGCCTACAGCTTCTGGTGTTCCCAGGCGGGCTCCCATCCAGGTACTAACCAGGCCCAACCCGGCTTAGCTTCTGAGATCTGACACGATCAGATGCCATAGGGCTACAGCTGCAGGCATTACAATAACTAGATATCAGTTATTAGAACAAATAAGATTATTTTATAAGAGAATGATATAGTAGCAATCTGGATTTAGCAGATTCTGTTCTGGTCCTAAACCCAGACTCGGTACTCTAAAAATATTCATCAAAATCATCTCTCCCGAATTCTGAATCATAACCTCAAAACTACATAGTTAGTCACAATGCCTATCGATGAAGTCACGTGAAATTCCAAATTTACCAAGATAGCCTACGCCCAAAATTCGCCCAGGCCCCAGAGAGGTGGGAAAAAAGCAGTCAGCAGTCAGCTGAAATCCCCGGGCAGGGCATCTGCCTGGCATTCTTTCACACGGGCCACTGCACAGCCCCTCAGGGGAAAGGCACAGAGATGTTCAGAAGCTGAAGACCAGGCGGGGAATGTGCGGAGGCCTGGGCGGGGAGACTTGGCTACTGTAACCCCCTGCCTGGGCAGGGCGAGGATGCAGCTTTCCTCCCCACAGCCCCGGCTGTACCATCTACCCGGCCATCCCGGGCTTTTGAACAGGCAACATCTGGAATCCTGCGTCCCCTGCCCTTGGCCTTGCGGTCTTGTGGGTTCTCACTGTGTCTCCCCTACCTCCGTCACCCGCTTGTTTAGGTAGAGAGCGCTGCTCAGGATCCAGGCTGTCCACCACCCAGTGGCCTCTCACAGGAGTCCCACAATCCTGACTGTTCAGTGCGGAGAAAGGGACTGGGAAAATGCGACATCTAAAAGCCCATGCGATTATTCTTGCAGTTCCAGCTGTCTGCCCCTCCCTCTGGTTGGAATCCTGAGGAGTTGCCAGGGCCCCCTCCTCCTCCTCCCGCTTCTTTGCCCTACCCTAGACACCCCAGCCTTGTGGGGAGGGTCCCCAGAGCCTGCCCCTGGACACTAGGCTTGTAATCCCAGAACGTGGGTTTTTCAGTCTGAGATCTCACAATGCTTTATCCTTCCCGGCAGTCCTTATAACACCAGAGCGAGGCATATACCTGGGTGAAAGCCATCGTGCAGAAATGAGTCTGTTTGGACTACATTAATTTTTAAACCAGTATTATTTTAGGGAGTTAAAAAATAACAGACTGCGATAAAAAAAAAACAATGGTGGGAATTTTGCAAAACTACTCCTTTAAGAATGCGAGACTTTTTTTCTAGGCTCATTGTTCTTCAATTTGGAAAAAAGAAAAGAGAAAAGAAACTCTTCAGCTACAAGTCTTTTAAGCCCTAAAGAAATATTTGACATACACAACCTTGCCCTGAGCTGAGCTGGGCGGCAAGATTAGAGTTGGCTAGCCTGGGAACGGTCATAGGACTCTCACGCCCGGGATAATGAGCTACCAAACTGTACCTCCTTGGAAAATGCTCACCGCACTTTAAAAAGAAATGTTCTCTTGCTGTAAGAAGGGTTTGAGTATTGGTGATTGTTCTGTTAATGAAATGAACTTAGTAAATCATATTCTTTTACTTCCTTATATGACCCCCTGTATTGAGGCTTTAAAAGGTCTGAGAATGCAGCTCAGGGGTAATATGTGCAAGGCCCTGGGTTCTCTTCCCCGTACCAAAATAAGTAAAGGGCAATGTCTTCTTAGGAGGGCTGGGCTTTCTATTTAAAACAATTTTTTTTTTTAACACAAAGTCTAGCTAAGTTGCTGCCTCCAGCCTCGAACTCATGATCCTTTTGTCTCAACCTCCTGAGTTGCTGAGATTACAGGCATGTGCCACAGAGGCTGGCTTTTTCTGCAATGGTATGACACAGCCAGAAGCCCTTTATCAGATGTGATAGAGACCTTTTGACCTTGGACTTGCCAGACTGCAGCGCTATAAGAAATAAATCTTTATTCTTTATAAATTACTTAGCCTCAGGTATTCTGTTACAGCATCACCAGACAGACTAAGACAGAGATGAAAATGACGCAATGAGAAATGTAATGACACCCATTAGTCAGGTGTCACGTGCAGGTAAATTTTTAACTCCTTTTATTTCTGATGATCTTTTTCAGGCCAAATTCGAATCCCTCTTCAGGACATATGACAAAGATATCACCTTTCAGTATTTTAAGAGCTTCAAACGTGTCCGAATAAACTTCAGCAATCCCTTATCCGCAGCAGACGCCAGACTGCAGCTGCATAAGACTGAGTTTCTGGGGAAGGAAATGAAGTTATATTTTGCTCAGGTGAGTGGGGGGGTCTTTGCTAGGCACGCTCCTCCCTTCTCCCTCCCACTCTCTTCTAAAGCAGCTTATACATTGAGTGGAAACCTCAAGGAGTCATCTCAAGAAAGGCAGAACTCATACTCTGAATTCTCAATGTCTCACCTATTTTTAAAAGACCTCAAGGTAAGCCAGGTGCCCGACACCCACCAAGAATCCCAGGGACTTCAGAGGCAGAGGCAGGAGGATGGCGACTTGGGAGCCAGAGGCAGCCCACGCAACTTTGCGAGACCCTGACTTAAAATAAAAACTAAAGGAGGGTATGGAGCGTGGCTCTTTGGTATGGCGCTTGCCTGGCATGTGCGAAGCCCTGGGTTCAACCCCCGTACTGAAAAAAAAAAAAAAAAAAAAAAGCAGCAGCAGCCATCCAGGTGAGCTTGAAAACAACCTCAGAAATAGCCTTGAACTTCTTGAGTTGGGTAACGATTGATGGAGAAAGCATGCCATCCCTGTGCCCTTGACCTTCTTGGGTTGAGTAATGATAGAGGAAGCACCTCCCTTGCGCCCTTGGGTCGCTTGCAGGCTTCACTGCTACCAGCATGGCTGCTCCAGAGCCTTAGGGCTTGGGCAGCAGGTTTTCATGAAATTGCTGGAGGGTTAGGCTAAGAGGGCTCCAGACGGAGCGGACCAGAATGGTATCCAGCAGCACCTGCACTTGGTGGAGAGCCAGAAGTGTATAAACCCACCTGCAAGTCAGCACCAGGTGGCTAGGCTTGGGCTAACCAGACCTGGTGGCAGAGGCCAAGAAAGCCTCTCCGTAGCTGGGACCCAGTTCCAGAGCACCTGTGGCTCAGAGGGGTTTGCTGTTTCTTCTGCCTACCGCCCTCCAGTGGGCTGGGATTTAGCTCAGTGGGTAGAGCGCCGCTCTGCAGTCTCTGAGGTCCCGAGTGCAATTCCCAACACCGCAAAATGGAAGAAGGATGTGTCAACCCACTCCCAAGGCAATCCTGAAACAGGCAGCCATTGAAAACCCTATGAGGGTCGCTATGAGTCGGACTCGACTTGATGGCACCTAACAACAACAACCACCACCCTCCAGGGGCTGGAGTTTAGCTCAGTGGATAGAGTATCGCTCTGTGGTCTCTGAGACCCTGGGTTGGATCCCCAGCACCACGAAAACAGGAGACGGACATGGCGGCCCACTCCTAAAACAGAACTGAGAAAAGTCAGCTATTGAAACCCCTAAAAGGGTTGCTACGAGTCAGACAGGACTCCACAGCACCTAACAGCAAGAACTGCCGTCCAACCCACCTGCCTCCCAGGGACCCAGGGTGACAGGAGACCCCCCTTCAAGGTAGCGCCCAGAGTTTCGCTTAACATTGTAACAGAGGCTGGCAGGCTCTCAGGGGAGGAGAAAGAAGGTTCTGGAATGCTGCTCCCCAGGTAAAGCCAGTCCCTCCAAGCTCTGAGCGCCACCCCCTCACCCCAGCCAGATGGGGAGGGACCCTCCTGCAGCTTGCTAGGAGGAGGAAGCTCTTCTGACAAGATGTCCAAGCCAGATGGATGGCAGTTTAGTGCCTCTGGCAAGCTCCCTGGGCCTGTCAAGTGTAAATGAAGGCACAGGGATGCCCTGCAGGTGCCCCTCACCTCCGAGAGCCGCCTCGGGAGGCAGCACTGTGGGGTCTCTGGAGGGCTTTGACCTTAGCCTTCGGCTCCTGGCCTCCCTCTGAGCACACTCCTTGCTGCAGTGGGACAAGACTTATGGAAATAATGACTTCGTACCTCTAAGACTTTTTCTGATTATTATTATTATTTTTCTGGTACTGGGGCCTCTCACCTGCATGCTTTGCAAATGCTGGACCCTTTTTTTTTTTTTTTTCCTTTTTGAGACAGGGTCTCGCTGTGTCACACAGACTGCCTCTGGTCTCGAACTTGTGATCCTCCTGCCTCCACTTCCCAAGCCGCTGGGATTACAGGCGTGCGCCACCGCACCTGGCTACTTTTTCTGATTATTAAAACAATGCATGTTCATTGGAAAAATCCAGGGGAGAAATACGAAAGCACAAAGAAAACCCAAACAAGTTAGCTCATGATGTAAGATCTTTTGGGACAGCTCCCCAGTCATTGCTACAATTTTAAAAATCAAACTAAGAAAACAGGTTATTGTTTCTTACTATTCAAAAGAAAGGGAGTTTTTTGCTCCTTCTTGACAATTGGCCTCTGCTAGGGGTCCCAGAAATAGAGATGGAAGCACAGGGCTACTTCTGGGCGGGAGCCCAGGCACCCTGACCTGGCTTTGCCATTGTCGCTTGACCTTTGTGCCTTCACTGCCCCCGGAGATGGGGACAGTGATTCTGAGGTCCCTCCCGGCCCTAGCGACCGTGGCTTTGTTTCTCCCATTTATACCTAAGTCACCCCTGTTCCCGAGTCTCGGCAGAGCATGATCACTGGCAGTGCGGGTTCCTAGGAGTCCCTCCGCCCCGTAGGGGGCGCTCACCGACCCGCACCACGGCCAAGGTCCAGTCCTCCCTCTACCGCCCACAGATCGTGTTCCGTTCATCCTGGAATCATGCGGTCCTGCCGGCTGGCCAGGTGGCCGTCCTTGCACACCTGCCTTCTGGAGGCTGCTGTGCCTCTCCCGCAGCGCCCTGGCCACGCAGTGACGAGTGTCCATTTCTCTCCGCAGACTTTGCACATAGGAAGCTCGCACCTGGCGCCCCCCAACCCAGACAAGCAGTTCCTCATCTCTCCTCCTGCCTCCCCGCCGGTGGGCTGGAAACAAGTGGAAGACGCCACCCCCGTCATAAATTACGACCTCCTATACGCTATCTCCAAGCTGGGGCCAGGTAAGCCGTGCCCGCGGGGGAGAAGGGGACACCGCCCCCTGGTGGGAGCGGAGGGATCTCCGCGGCCCTCCCTAGCTCTTACGCACTCCAATGCAAGCGAGTCTGATGAGCTGCCTCTGTTCGCCTTCTCCCACGTCCCTGCTGCTCCCCACCCCCCATGCTGGGATTGTGGTCCTGGGAAGGTGGGCAAGGCAGAGCGGAGCCCGCCCACAGGTGTCCTCTGGATCTGCCACCTCACCCACTGGGTGCAGCCTGCGTGGCTCACGCCCAGGCCCCAGATCCTGTTGCTCAGGTGGGAGCGAGTGGTTGGATTTTGGGAAGGGAAAACAGACCTTTTCGAAATTTTATTTATTATTATTTATTTATTTGTTCATTTATTTATTTATTTTGTAGTACTGGGGGTTGAACCCAGGGCCTCGCGCCTGCATGCTTTGCAAGTGCCGGACCACTGAGCTGTGCCCCCAGCCCTTTTTTTTTTTTTTTTTTTTTTTTTTTTAACTTTTTGAGACAGGGTCCCCGATAAATTACGCAGACTGCCTCTGGTCTCGAATTGCGATCCTCCCGCCTCTGCCTCCCGAGCCGCTGGGATTACAGGCGTGCGCCACTCCACCCTGCGCTAGAAATTTTATTTTTAGCCAAGGGAATTTACCATGGATCTGACGCACACCTGGCCTTTCTCATGGGTGGAGGGAGGAAAACGCCAGGTCATAGTGAAGCAAGAGCCCTGGGTTCCTTTCCACAAAATGGGTCTCCCCCAGAGCACTCGTGGGTGCAGATGAGATCACCGCTTAGTAAGAAGCACGTCACGCCATGCCCAGCCCCATTGGCGCTCAGTACGTGGCTTTTCACCAAAGCTGGCGCGAGTGGGTGGCTCCCTTCCTGTGTACTGAGGTTTGGAGGAGGGAGCAAGTGGGAAGGAGGGGCTTGGGGTGAAGACGTGTGAGTCCCCCTCCTGCCCTACCCTTGCAGCAAGCCCCGCAGAAATGCTGAGACCATCAGCCCCTCATTTCTCCTTGACCCGCAATCTGATGGTCCTTTGGGTCAAGGGTTTTATTTTCGTACGCCATCAGCAGTTTCGTATTGAAAAGATTACATTTCAGAGAACATTGCCCAAACAGAAATTCCCCCTGTGCTATAAAGCAAGAATCACATTGTTGTTGTTGTTTGTTGTTGTTGTTAGGTGCCGTGGAGTCGGTATCCAACTCATAGCGACCCTCTGTACAACAGGGGAAACACTATTGTTAGTGCTTCTCTGCTGTTCATAGGGTTTTCAATGGCAGATTGATTTTGGGGAGGGGGTTGCCAGGTCCTTCTCCCAAGCCTACAGCTTCTGGTGTTCCCAGGCGGTCTCCCATCCAGGTACTAACCAGGCCTGACCCTGCTTAGCTTCCGAGATCTGACGGGATCGGATGCCACAGGGCTACGGCTGCAGGCAAGAATCACATTACTTACTGGTAATTGTGGCACGAAGGTCAAGATGGCCTGTGTCGCCAAGCTGGGAGCGTGGAGGCTTCGAATGTGTTGGACGTGGGAGCAGAGGGGCCCCCTCCCCACCTAGGCCAGGGTGCTAAACTGTTCCAGAGGCAGAAATTGCTG
Organism: Pedetes capensis; assembly: GCA_007922755.1. NCBI lineage: Eukaryota > Metazoa > Chordata > Mammalia > Rodentia > Pedetidae > Pedetes > Pedetes capensis. Next base: position 85,498 of record VMDO01004240.1, read on the forward strand.
TGAATGGAAATTCTTCCCACTCTGGAATCCACCACGCCTTCACAGGAGGCTGTGAAGAAGACATTGTACAAAAAAGAAAAAAAAAATGCCATAAGATCACTTTGCCCTTTGATTACTTTATAATGAACTTGAATAATCTTTCATATTTCCGCTGTGGTTTTCACAATTTTGCAAATATAGTCCTAAGCCCCGAGCTTTCTAAATTTTGGCTGATGGTAGATGCATAAGAATTTGTAAAAAGCCAGGCGCTGTGGCGCACAGCTGTAATCCCAGTGGCTTGGGAGGCAGAGGCAGGAGGATCACAAGTTCGAGACCAGAAGCAGTCTATATAATTTAGCGAGACCCTGTCTCAAAAAACTAAAAAATAAATGGGCTAGGGGTGCAGTTCAGTGGTCCAGCACTTGCAGAGAATGCAAGTGCGAGGCCCTGGGTTCGACCCCCAGTACCACAAAAAGAAAAAAAAAAGAAAAAAGAAATTGTAAAGAGGCCACCAATCCCATCCAACTTTTCCAGGGACCTAGATGGTCTCAGAAACAGCTAGAAGTCTTTCACCTTTTCAGATATAATTTTAGCAACGTTCCAGCCTCCAGCCTCACCTGGGACCGAGGCCAGGAAACCACCTACCTTATGAGTGGACGTCCCTCCCACGGTTAGACAAATGTACTGGGACGCTGGAGGCTGGGGCCACTGCCTAGCTGCCCCTTCCACTTGGAAATCAGCAACCTTAGCAGGGCGCAGTGGCACCCACCTGTAATCCCAGCCACTCCGGAGGCATGGAGGAGGAGGGTGAGAGTTTGAGACCAGACGCAGCCTGTGTTACTTAGTGAGAGACTCTGTCTCAAGATAAAAAGTTTTAAAAGGGGCTGGGTGTGCAGCTCAGTGGGAGAGCACTTGCAAAGTATGCACCAGGCCCTGGGTTGAGCCCACTAAGTACCACAAAAACAAACAAACATAAATAAAAAGCAAGCCACCTTGAGGTGCACAGCGTTGGTGAAATGCCTCCTCGCCGAGAGGGCTGCAAAGAAATTCTGAACTCAAAACCATGGAGGAAAAAGCACTCTGAGCCACCCAAGGGGGCCAGGGGACAAGCTGAGAGTAATGCTCTTGCCACTCTTGGAATCCCTGATGTTTCTCCAGCCTCCAGCCAGAGTTCCACCCACCCATGAGCCCTGATCAGCCTCCTTTGTCGATTTCTGTTTTTGTTTTTCTGTTCTGTTTTGTTGTTGTTGTAGTTATTATTGTTGTTGCATTATTATTGTTGTATTGTTGTATAGTGTTGTATTATTGTTGTATTGTTGTATAGTGTTGTATTATTATTATTGTTGCAGGGCTGGGACAGAGCTCAGGGCCTCACAGAGGCTGGCAAGCACTCTGTCGCTGAGCTATGTCCGCAGCCCCCTCTATTTTTAAGCGTGATCCTAGGTGACATTTGTCAGGCGGGTATGTCCTGAGCCAGGCACCAAGTGCCCTGCATACGTCCGCTCTTGTGATTGGCTCCCGGAGGTTGATGCCTTCGTTGTCCCCATTTTACAGAGGAAGAGACCAAGGGGGCAGAAGGAGGGAAATGACTCCCCACCAGCCCTGGGTGCTAAGAGGTCACACTTACAGCCCACGTGGCAGCCACTCAGACCCACTGCCTCCCATCGGCCCCAGCTTGCAGACTCCCCTGAGCCAGGCTGGAGCCTGGAAGGGATGCCCTAGTCCTTTGATCTGGCCAGGTTCTCGGTTACAGAAGGCTCGCCCCACCCTCACTGGGCTAGAGTGGTCTGAACTTGACCGAGCCTGGTCAGTCTTGGCTGGGATCAACCAGCACTCTTGGTCCCAAGGGGTTAAGAGTTATAAGAAAATAGCCTGGTGAGGTGGCACACGCCTGTAATCCCAGCGGCTTGGGAGGCAGAGGCAGGAGGATGGCAAGTTCGAGACCAGAGGTAGTCTGTGTAAGTTAGCGAGACCCTGTCTCAAAAAAAGTTAAAAAAATGGGCTGAGGGTGCAGCTCAGTGGTCCAGCACTTGCAGAGCATACAGGTGGGAGGCCCTGGGTTCAATCCCCAGGACTGCAAAAAATAAAATAAAATAAAAGAAAAGAAAGAAAGGGTATACTGTGACCCAAAGGCCAAAAGCGTCGAAGGAGGTCCTCACGTGCCCCCACACCTGTGTGTGCACGCAGGGCCTCTGCACGTCACCCGTGCCCTGGTGTCTTCAGTATGGTCTGTTTCCAAACGTGTTTATGCCCTTCAACATCTTTTTCCTGAACTTCTGTTCCTCACTGCACCCCCGGGGAAAGGCTGACGGGGAGGTGTCCTCTGAGTGGTCAGCATATGGTGTCGGGGGTGGGGGGCAGGGGGTGTCACTGAGAAGTGGCCACCCATAAGGTCCATCCTTCTGTTTCCCATATGCCTGGGCTCAGAGCATTGGACTGGCAGCACCATACAGGGCCGGGTACAGTGGCGCATGCCTGGAATCCCAGCGAGTGGGGAGGTGGAGGCAGGCTGATGGCAGGTCCCAGGCCAGAGGCAGCCTATGTAACTGAGCGAGACTATGTCTCAAGTTAAAAAATAAAAGAGGGACTTGGGGTGCAGCTCTGTGGTAGGGCACTTGCAAAGTACGTGTGAGGCCCTAGGTTCAGCCCCCAAACGCCACCAAAAAAAAAAAGGAAAAGAAAAAAAAAGAAAAGAAAGCAGTCTTATCCAGGGGCAATATACCTTTTTCTGAATGAGCCCCCAAAGAACGACAAGTGTACCTCATGTCTGTCTGCCTGTCTCTTGCTCCCACTGAATACAGGCAGGCAGCAGCCGAGCAGCCCCTCTGGGGGGCTCCTTTTGCACTGGCCTTTCGGGTCCCCGACTCTCACATGCGTGACCTGCAATTCTCTTCTTCTCCCAGGGGAGAAGTACGAATTACACGCGGCAACCGACACCACCCCGAGCGTGGTGGTCCACGTGTGTGAGAGCGACCAAGAGAATGAGGAAGAAGAGGAAGTGGAAAGGATGAAGAGACCCAAGCCCAAGATCATCCAGACGAGAAGGCCAGAGTACACAGCCGTCCACCTAAGCTGAAGCGGCGCCTCGGTCTGGGTCACACTCGCGGGGAGGAATCTTTTACCGTGGCAGTGGCCAGTCACCACTTTGGAGGCGGCAGCCGCGACCACGGTGGCAGCAATTCCAGTTCATGTTGCTCAGAAGAGAATCAAGGCTTCGCCTCCTTGTTCTGATGCTGCGCTCGGTCCATGACCGTAGCACCGGAAATGTCTTGGGCTAGTCACTGAGTTTGTGGTGGTGGCGCCAGGACATTTGGGAACGTCTTGGGAAAACCAATAATGATAGTGTTTTGTCCTCGCTCTTTTCTGGTAGGTTCTGTCTTTTTGCCAAGGATAGTTTGATCGCCGGATGCAGGGAACACTTTCTGTGTCTAACCAGTGTATGGGGTCCGGCCCCCACTGGTAGGAAGAGACACCACACAGAGCCACCAAGTGTCTCTTGCGCAGAAAGGTTGTGACAGCCACCACGACGCCATGTGGAAATGGTAGCCGCTTCTTCCCTTGTCTTCTCGTGCGTGTGCATGTTTCTTACCAGTCTTCGGGACTAACCTCTGTTTGTATGTGGAGTCACGCCGCTGTTGTTTTACATCTTTTGGGAAGGTAGGAAGGCATTGGAGAATTCTGTCACCTCTCCAGGTCCTCCACTGCCTCTGTAACAGCACTCACACGTGGGAAGTGGTCTACGTTTACCCAGCACCTCCTCTGGTGCGACAGGTGGCTTGCGCTTTGGCAAAAGAAGTTGATCTGAAATTCCCATTTAGAGTTTAGCTAATATAATTCACAGAATAGCAGTGCCACTGCCAACTTTTAGTGGGTGAGACATTTACTTTAGGTATTCAGGGTTGGACATCGATTTCCATCGTTTCTTTTATGTGGTGGTTTGTAGACACGAATCGTAGTAAAACCTTTTGGTAAATTGTTGGTTGATGTGGTTGGTTTTTCACCTCACGGGGAACATCAAGATCAAATTGTAAATAAAGTTCATAGCATATATTTCCCACCTGTTGTATACTTGGGTGAAAAGATCAGGCAGCGGAAGAATCTTGTAGGACATGTCAACCTACCTGTGAATTGTATGTTGTAGAAAATGCCATTCACATGTTCAACAGGATTGAATTCAAAGCATGTAACATGGTAGTAGATGTGTGTTGATCTGCGAGGGATGCAGTGCCTTTCCCCATTAATTCCCGATGGAATTGTTACACTAGGTGAACGTTTCTAATTTTTTTCTAGTTGTAACGTGTACGTCTGGTAAATAGGTATAATATTTTGGCCTTACAATATCATAACAGAGTTCATCGTTTGGAAATACCCAATGCCAAGTGACAGTGCATGCTTTGGAAATTTGGAAGGTGGTCTTCTGTGGGGAGCCAATACGTTTGCATTGAATTCTTTGATCGTTCATAACGAGAAATTGAATGTTCTCAGAACCCTGTTTACAGTGCTTGGTAGGAGGGAGTCTGTACGGGAGAGACCATTGCATAGCTGTTCAAGTGTTTCTAGTTAAGTGCTTTTAAACTGGAGAGGCTGACCTCAAAATATTTTTTTTAACTGCATTCTATAATAAATCGGCACAATATGCTGTTTATGGAAAAGTTACTTGTTTGTCCTTTTATTTCTCGGATCAGTCTTTGAACCCTTTGAATCCTGCAGTCTCAGGAGGACCCATTTGTCAGTTTGGACTTACAAACTCCTAATGCTGTGCTGTCATAGCCAGAGTGCCCGCCCGTCACAGTGTACTAACACATCACTCCGAAAAGTCGAAATGGGTAAAACCAAAATCACAATTCTGAGTCTTTCCTTTGTAAAGGTAGACAGCACTATGATGAAAACTGTTGTTCAACACCTCCACCAATCACTCCTTCCTCCCTTCCTCCCTCCCTCCCTTCCTCCCTCCCTCCCTTCCTTCCTTCCTTTTCTTCCTTTCCTGTACTGGGGATTGAACCCAAGGCTTCACACATACTAGGCAAGTACTCCACCACTGAGCTAACTCCTCAGCCCCTGATAATGTTTCTTTGATTGTGGATTTGCAGAGGTTTCTGTTAGGAAGGCTGTGCATAGAAGATACTAAGTGATAATGGCCAGTTATGCTCAGAAGATCTGTCAGCTTCTGCTTGCCATTCTGGCTTCTTGTCCCTGCAGCTCTTACTTCAAGTGGTGGTGAGCTTCCTGGCCAGCCCATGAAAGCCTCGAGAACCCAATATTTATTTGCTGAAATCTAAAACATGACATTAATCTTAATCAAGATGAACAGTAGGTATTTCTGCACGGCATTACACATGCTATATTTTTTTCTTTTAGGAGATGAGTCATCCTGTCATTTCCCAAGAGCATTTGCGTATTTTAAAGCCCTATGCACTCACAATTTAAACATGTTGGGAAATCTACATTATATCTTATTTTTTGTTTATTTATTTTTGTGGTTCTGGGGATGGAACCCAGGGCCTTCTGCACATACCTCATAAGTGCTCAACCACTAAGCTGCATTCCCAGCAGAAAAATCCACATTTGAATCCAGTTGGTCAGAGATGCTTATTAAGCAGATTCACTAACTGACCATGTAGCGACAGGAGGGAGATGGTTCCAAATAGAAACGTGGTGAGGCTGTCATCTGTCATCATTCTGAATGACTGGGAACCTGCTGACCAGTAGAGAGAGGCTGAGCAGCGAACCGGCCCAGGTTCATAAATAACGCTGGAGGAAAGCCGAAATGTGTTGCCGGTTAACTCAGACTTCCAGCGCGTCCCCTTCCATAGCTGGGGGAGCTGGTGGTCCCGCTGCCAGTGAAAAGGACTGACTGGATAGAAATCACCCATGAGCGATCATCCTCAGTACCATCTCTTCTGAGTAGTTCCGGGGCAGGGTCCCTGTGGCAACCACAGCTGAAATTTTGAAACCCATAGTACACTAAGTTACTGGTTGCTGGATCTGAGAGACCCAAATTAGAACATAGTCAATATTCCCGAATGTCTGCGTCTGAGGGAGATTCCATCAAATGCAAAATGGCAGACATGGCATAGGTGGAATCACACAGCACATCCTCTTTGCTGTTGAGGGAATGTATTTCTTAAATAGGTTCGCACGTTAGACTTCTCATGGGAACAAACACCTGAGAGAAACAATCGAAAGGAGGGAAGATGTCTGCTGGCTCATGGTTCAGAGGTTCCGGTGTGTGCGGGCCAGCGCCATTTTGTCTGGCCTGTGGTGAGGCCAAACATCATGGCGGAGGAACATGATGGAGCAGAGTTAGTTGCCTCGTGGAAGGCACAAACCAGAGACAGAGGAAGGGACTGGGGGCCAGGTATAGCCCCCAAGTACCACTTCCTCCAGCGAGGCCCCACCTCCTGAAGTTCCCAGCCCCTCCCAAAACAGCTCCACCAGCTGGCGACCAAGGCTTCCACACGGGAGCCTGTGGGGGCCATTTTGTATTCAAGCCAGAACAGTTTGACGGAATCTGTTAGCGACCTGAGGGCAAGTAAATTGGAGCCACCCAAGGAAAGAAAGTCCCTCAAAATGTGTGCCAGACCCAGTGAAGGGTGACAAGTGAGGAGGGGAGCATGGTGACTCATGCAGCTCGTAGTACTCAGGTTTTAAACACCTATCCCTAATCTTGGCCGGGCTAGAGCTAAAACCCCAACAGATTTGCAGTCCGCAAGCATTTAGGATTTTACATATCCAGAATGTTGTGTGAATTACTGCCCACAGGAGAACTGACTTCTCAGAAAAGCTTACATTTTAGGTGAAGTGCACAGAGCTCACCACGAAGTAAATAGACTTTATCAAATATTAAATCACAGAGCGTTAAATGCACCATGCAGGCATGTTATAACCTACAATGAATGGGCACCTGGAGTATGTGGTTCTTCACAGTGTCTGCAGAACTCTGGGATGTTTGCCTCCTTGGAAGTCCCTACCCAGCCACACCCACCTATTGTTGTTGTGGTTAGGTGCCGTGGAGTCAGTATCCGACTCATAGCGACCCTCTGTACAACAGGGCAAACACTATTGTCAGTGCTTCTCTGCTGTTCATAGGGTTTTCAATGGCAGATTGATTTTGGGGAGGGGGTTGCCAGGTCCTTCTCCCAAGCCTACAGCACCTGGTGTTCCCAGGCGGTCTCCCATCCAGGTACTAACCAGGCCCGACCCTGCTTAACTTCCAAGATCTGACAGGATCGGATGCCACAGGGCTATGGCTGCAGGCACATCCACCTAAGAGGGTGGCAATTCAGACGGAAACTGTATAAGCAATTTAAAATGACTCGGGAGGACAGTCCATTAGGAGTCACAAATACTCTTTCCCCAGTTCTCTGGACTTCTGTCTCTAATGTAGAACATGGAGGAAATTGTTTTCAGGCACACAGCCTCTCTGGGTGGGCTTCCCTTCACGTCCACAGCTCCCACTCTGTGACTCACCAAAGACGTACGTGGCAATCACGTAGGTAGAGTTTATTCTTACAGACCTGTTTTTTCAGTAGACCTTCCCTGCTATTTGTGGCAGGTCATCTTAATCACGGCTGCTTATGAAAGGCAAGATTATTGGCAAGTGATTGGGATGTGCCCATGCTCTTCATTTCTTTTCTTTTCAAGATTCTGATTGGAGCTTTCATGACCAGGCTGCGGATAGTGAGCGCTAAGGGGCCACTGCTCACCCTGTTTTGGTTCTTGTTTGTTTGGTGGTTGTTTTTTCAGTACTGGGGGTTGAACCCAGGGTCTCATGCATGTTAGGCATGTGCTCAACCACAAAGCTGCGCCCCAGCCCCCTTTTTTTTCAATTTTGAGATAAGGTCTAGATAACTTGCACACACTGCCTCTAGCCTCAGACTCACGATCCTCCTGCCTCAGACTCCTGCGTCTCTGGGATTATGGGCATGTGCGCCACAGCACCTGGCTACAACTCTCTTTTCCAGAGGCATCGGCGCCCCCGCCTGGCCCACATTCATAGTCTGGCCAGATGGGATATTCAGGGTTTCTCAGTCATCACACTTTCTCTTTCTCTTTGCTATGTGTCAAAATACACATTTCCTCTACCTGGAAATTTACCCTGCTGCGCAGCTCAGCCCAACTAACCCTACCCCGATGTGCACCCCAGGAGAGCAGGCCCATGTCTGTCCTGGTCACCTCTGTCTCAGTCAATCAAGTTCTGCCAGGGGAGGAGAAGGACTTGTTGGGGATTCTGTGGACACCACTGTGAGCTTGAAGGGGCCTTCAACAACAAAAGGACTCAAGAGTAGAGGGCAGCGCAAACCTTTTCTTTAATTAGGCCCAGCTCCACTCCTTCCCAGTCCCAGACAATGGCCCCATGGGAGGCCTGTGTACCCACGGATGGATACCAGGCTGGCCCAGTTCCCACCTTGGCCAGGCAAGTCCTCATCCACACCTCTGCCACCCACACAAGGCAGCCCCTGACTCCCTTAAAGACACTGTGTCAGTTAATTTTAGCCGCTGTGAACAAAATACCTAACAGAAACAACGTAAGGGAGGAAATTTATTTTGGCTCACGGTTTTAGAGGGCTCAGTCGATGGGGGAGGGGAAGGCATGGAGGAGAAGCTCAGTTCACACCGTGGCAGACCACGAAGCAGAGAGAGGGACAGGAATTGGCCATAAGTAATATACTGCCATTGAAAACCCTATGAACAGCAGAGAAGCACTGACAATAGTGTTTCCCCTGTTGTACAGAGGGTCGCTATGAGTCGGATACCGACTCGACGGCACCTAACAACAACAACAACAAATATACTTCCAAGAACCCACTTCCTCTGGCAGGACCCGCCTCTCAAAGTTTCCACAGCACCCCAAAATAGCACTGTATGCTGGTGATGAAGTCTTTAAATAAATGAGCCAATGGGGGACATTTTATATTTAAACCATAACAGATATCTGTAGTCGGGAGGGAGGGAGGGAGGGAGGGGAACCTGGGGCAGACACGGGCCTCTCCTCCCAAGGCAGGGTCCCAAAGTCCAGGAAGAGCCAGAAATCAAGGAAGTTGCTCAGGCTCCTCAGTGGGGCTGGGCTTCCCTTGGTGGCTGCCCTCCAGCCCAGGGCAGCTGTGCCCCATCCTGCCAGTGCTGGGCTGTGTCTCCTGAAGAGCAGCAGAGGGAAATAAAGCAGGGACTAGGGAGAGGTGGGGCTGGGATTTAGCTCAGCTGGTAGAGCGCTGCGCTGCAGTATCTGAGGTCCCAGGTTGGATTCCCAGCACTGACAAAATGGGAGAAGGACCTGGCAATCCACTCCCAAGGCAATCCTGAAACAATCAGCCATTGAAAACCCTATGAGGGTCGCTATGAGTCGGATACCGACTTGACGGCACCTAACAACAACAACAAGGGAGAGGTGGGGCTGGGATTTAGCTCAGTTGGTAGAGCGCTGTGCTGCAATCTCTGAGGTCCGGAGTTCGATTCCCAGCACCACAAAAATGGGAGAAGGATGTGGCAATCCATTCCCAAGGCAATCCCGAAACAATGAGCTATGGAAAACCCTATGAGGGTCACTATGAGTTGGACACAACTCGACAGCACCTAACAACAACAACAACAGGGAGAGGTGTCCCGGGGGAGGCCGAGGCTACATGGAGGATGACTGGCAAAGGATTTCGAGTGCAGACCTGCAGGAAAGCTGGGCAAGAGCCTGGGGTATCTTGGGTATCTTGAGAAAGAGCATTCTGGGTAGAGGGAAGCAAGCAAAGAGAAGATACCAGGGATGTGTATGCCCAGCATGCCTAGGGACAGCCAGAAGGCCATGGGGCCAGAGGGGCTGAAGGAAGGGAGGCGGAAACAGGCCCCAGAAGTGAAAGGCCATGCGTGTGGGGTGTGTGCAGGGGGGTGCGGGGCTCAGCAGTGGGCGTCTCCAGGATATAGAGACAGGTTCTTCATCAGTGTCGCCAGAGTGCTCTCAGGCTCCCTGGGAGTTCAGCCCGACACTGTGCCTCTGGGCTGAAGGGGACAGGATTAGCAGGAATTCTGCAAGTTGGAGCTGGAGGGCTACAGCAGGTTAAATGCTAAGATGGGCCTGAGACTCCCAAATCCCATGCCCAAGACGAGCAGCTCCGCCTAACCTTTCCCTTTGAGTGTGGGCAGAACCTCTGACGATGATGGGATGGCATCTCTGGGATTATGTCCCTTTCTAATGACAAAGGGGATTTTTCAGATGTAATTAAGATCTGGAGCCAGGTGGCTTTGGATTAACCAGAGGAAGGTTACTCTGGGTGGGCCTGACCTAATCAGGGATGACTTAAAAGGAGACCAGAAGCAACAGCTCCCCCTGCTGTCCAGAAAGAAGTCAACTGCCCCAAGGGTAGTAAAGGGGCCCTGTGGCCCAGGCCTGGGATAGTCTTTGTTGTTGTTTTTGTACTTGTTGTTGTTGTTAGGTGCCATCGACTCAGTGTCCGACTCATAACCACCCTGTGCACAACAGGTGAAACGCTATTGTCAGTGCTTCTCTGCCACTCGTAAGGTTTTCAATGGCGGATTGATTTTTGGGAGTGGGTTGCCAGGTCCTTCTCCCAAGCCTATAGCACCTGGTGTTCCCAGGCGGTCTCCCATCCAAGGACTAACCAGGATCGACCCTGCTTAGCTTCCGAGATCTGACAGGATCAGATGCCACAGTGGTACAGCTGCAAGCAATATTGATGTTAAGTGCTTTATATTTGAGCCCATTGTTGCAGCCACTATGTTCCTTCTCATTTTGAGTTGTGCCACATCAGCAAAAGGCAGTCCCAGGGGCTTTCCATTCCTGTCATTAAGGTCAACTCTACTTTGAGGAAGCAACTCTTCTCCAGTCATTTCTTGAATACCTTCCAGCCTGGGGGGCTCACTTTCAGACACCATAACTGACAGTGCTTCTCTGCCATTCATTGGGTTTTCAATGCTAATTGTTTTGGGAATCACCTGTGGGCTCCTTCTCCCTAGTCTGTCTTAGCCAGGGGTGGTCTTAAGGGCCTAGGAATGGCCCAGCCAGCAGCCATCTTGGCACCAGGCTCCCTTGAGCTCTTTTGTAAGGGTGTTAATGCTATTAATCACTTCCTAAATTCAGCTCTTCCTCTTCAGTGTGACATATGCCACACTGAAGATGAAGGTGCACCTGACTCATGCTATGGTAATTTCAGTCACATCATATGGTTGTGAAAGCTGGACACTGAACAAGGGAGATAGGAAAAGAATTGATGCTTTTGAATTGTGGTGCTGGAGACATCCATTTAACATACCATGGACTGCCAAAAGAACCAACAGATCCGCCCTAGAAGAAGTGCAACCAGAGTGCTCCTTGGAAGCAAGGACGGCTAGACTTCGTCTTACATACTTCAGACATGGAGTCAGGAGAGATCAATCCCTGGAGAACAACATCCCGTTTGGGAGAGTGGCAGGTCAACAAAAAAAGAAGGAAAACCCTCCACCAGATGGATTGACACAGTGTCTGCAACAATGGGCTTAAACATGAATAAGATCGTGTGCCTGGCACAGAATCGAGGAGTGTTTTGATCTGCTGTACATAGGGTCGCTATGAGCCAGACTCGACTCGACGGCACCTAACAACAACAAAGGCAGCTCTTGGTCCAGTTTACGCTGCTGTAGTAAAATACATGAGAGTAGGTAATATATAAAGGAGAGAACCTTGTTTTTGCACGGTTCAGGAGGCTGGGAAGTGCAAGATCAAGGCAGGAGCAGGTTTGGCTTCCTGTGAAGGCTTCCATTCCCAGACTTCTTGCTGTCTCCTCCAGAGGGCAGCAGCGCCGAGTCAGCGCATGCAGAAAAGGCAGGGATGCAAGCCGCGGTGCGTGCCACACCCTTAATCGGGTTCTCAAGGTAGTAGCCTTCCGGACCTCATCAAGCCCTAAAAGCTGCGCCTCTTCATGCCATCACGTCAGTCATCAAACTTCAACACATGGGTTTCAGAAGGGGAGGAAAACGTGGCAAGGCCCCATCTCTTAGTACTATCACACGGGGTCTGAGATTCCCATATGTGAATTTGGGAGGAGCACATATGTTCAAGTCATAATGCAGGCTTGAGTATAAAGGTGGAGTGACCTTTGGTTCCCATGGGAGGTTTTGATTAACATATTTGGGAAATTCCACAATCTGGGAGGGGGCTGAAACCCACCGCCCTGGGATAAGCGAGAATTACACCTGCTCTGTTTGCTGAGGATGGTTGCTTGGCTGAAGGGCCTTATCCACAGGACCAATTAGGGAGGGGACTTGCAATCAGGCCGTGAGAGGTCCCTCCAGTTTTAACAGATGTAAAGGCAGCACGTGATACTGAGTCTTAGTTTATGTCTCACACCACATGCTCACAGGGCCTACTACTAGCATGAATCCACCTGCTTCCCTCTTCTGAGGATACTTGCGATCACATGGGGCCACCCAGATAATCGGGGATCATCTCCCCATCCCACGATCCTTAATTCAATCCCACCTGCAAAACCCCCTTTCCTGTGTAAAGCCAAACATTTACAAGTTCCCAGGAGTGTTGTTGTTGTTAAGTACCATCAAGTCAGTATCCGACTCATAGCAACCCTATGTACAACAGGGGAAACACTTTGTCAGTGCTCCTCTGCTGTTCATAGGGTTTTCAATGGCGAATTGATTTTGGGGAGTGGGTTGCCGGGTCCGTCTCCAAAGCCTACAGCACCTGGTGTTCCCAGGCGATCTCCCGTCCAAGTACTAACCAGGCCCGACCATGCTTAGCTTCCAAGATCTGATGGGATTGGATGCCATAGAGCTACGGCAGCAGGCTCCCAGGAGTAGGACAATGAACATCCTAGGCAGAGAGCAAGAGTCAGCTCAATGCAGAGAGTGAAAGGGCAGAGAGCTGCTTTAGCCTGCAGGATTTGGAAAGCTCTCTGAGGCAGGGCACAGTGAGCTCAGCCAGAAGCAAATACGGGGAAGACACATCCCAGGCAGAGGAAACAGCTATGCACATCCCAGGGTGGAAAGAAGCCTGGGAGCTTGCAGAAGAGGAGGAAAGTTGGTGTAATGGCAGAGCCGTGAGGTTGGAAGTCGGAAGACTGGAGGTTCAGATCAGAGGCCAAGGAGAGGCTGGGCGTTACTCTAGCAGCATGGGAGGGCATTGAGAGTTAAGAGCTGGGAGAAGTACGTCTCAGTTTGTTTCTGTAAGATTCTTCTCGCTGCTGTATGGAACAACTGGCTACAGGAGAAAAAGATTGGGGCCCCAGAAAACCAGTTTGGACATACTGCTAATATCCTAGTGGACGGTGATAGAAATCAGGACTAGAGTGAATGAAAGAGAAGGAGGGGATAAGGAGTCAGATTCAGGTATAGCTGAGAGGGGTGTTGATGGACTTCCTATTGGGCAGGTTGTATATGTTTTGGGATTGGGAGAAGGGTGGAAATGGTTTACAAAAAAAAAAAAAATCAGGAATGACTGCTAGGGCTAGATTTTTGGCTTTAACACATGGACAAATGATAATACCGTTTACCAAAATGCAACAGACTGAAGGAGGAGCAAGTTTGCAAGGTGTATCAGTCATCTGATGCTGCGTAACAAATTCCTCCCAAATTTAGTGGCTTAAAACAGTCCCCCTCTTATCTTTCTGTGGGCCAGGAATTGGACACAGTTTACCTAGAGGTGCCTCAGGAGGCTGCAATCAAGATGCTGGCCCTGGGTCTCTCACAAGACTTCACTGAAGGCGTTTTACAGGGATACGGTCATCTCAAGATCCAAGGTGGGTAGGAGCCCTCTGGTAGCTGGAGGGCTCCCTCAGTTCCTTGTCAGGTGCCATCTCTATGAGAGGAACCAGAGAGAGAAGACTAACAAGATGCAAGTCCCAGCTGTCATAACCAAATTATAAGTGTGACATCCGTCACTCATTCTATCACAAATCCAACTCATTTGTAGCAGGTCACAGATCCCGTCACATGCAAGTGGAAGTGATTGTACATGCACCTGGCATCACAAGGGCATGAGTACAGGGCCCATTCTTGTACATCACGGGGTTTCAGAGATACGCTCTGATATTTCTCTCGCCCCATTGAGTGCAATGTGTGTAAGGGTAAAAATGCATCTGCTTCTAAAACAAAAACTAAAGAAGCTGTGTTGAAGGGGATCTTAGGTAACACATGTCTCTCAAAGTGGAACATCATTTCACCTGGCCAGCCTTGGACAACACATGATTGCAGGAGTTAGGCGTCACTGGGGCCATGGCAAGAGCTGGCAGTCACAGAGGTGTGTGGCTCAGGACATGCTAAGCAGAGATGCCCCTTAGACACAGCAGACAGGTGGACATGGTCATCACAAGCTCCCAAGAGATCTGAGCTGGAGCCATAAATCTGGAAGTCATCAGCCTGCAGACGGAATTAACCCTGTTTGATGTGGTAGCATTTTCTGAACACCAAGCACCAACCTGAACTGCTTCTGGGCCAAGGGCTAACCTTCCCCATCTTATTTCCTCCTCAGTCCCTCCGACAGAGCTGGCAGGCAGGACTGGTGACCCAGTGTGGAGGACCCTCAAAGAGTGAGGGCTCCACGTGGCCAGCTTTCTTCCCCTTGAGGTCACAGATGACTTATTCTGCTGCTCCTAAGAAGATGATGTCCCTCACCGCTCAGTGAGAAATGACGCGGGTTTTGTGATGTCGTGAAATCCTTTCATAGCCTGGAGAGCAGGGGCTTGTGTGAAATGTAACTGGCAGCTGCATTTTGGAAAATGCACTACCAATTGCATAAAGTGTCCTTGAAACTCAGATAAACTAAAAAGCTCTCACTTCTTACGGGTCCTTCCTAGGTCTTCTCCATATGGGGGTTATGCCCCATGGGAGGTCTATGCAAACCACTCATCCCAAATCTGCAGCTTCCCTCCCTGTGCCAGGCACGCAGGCAAGCCTGCAGGAAGCTTCACGCCTCATTTCATTGACACAATGACTCTGTAAGATGGTGTTCTTCCCCCTTTCTACATTTGGGGAAACTGAGGCAGGGGATTCCAGTAACTTGCTCAAAGTCACACAGTCAGGAAGTGGTTGAAATAAAAGTTCAACCCCAATTACTCTGATTCCAAGGCTATCGGTCTCACCACAGAGACTCTTTAGTACTGAGGATGGTGGCCACCACTGCACAAGGGTGGTGCCCAGGGAGCCATGTCTGCCCGCATTCATGCCCTGATGAAGTCCACGCCCATCACGAGTCTGGCTTCCCTCTGAGACCTGATTTCATAAGCAGAATATGGCGGACATGACGCCATGTCTGTCCTGGTCCTCAGGACGCCTGGCACCCTCTCCTTCTGTTGTCTCATGGCCAGCTGCAAGAAGTCTGCTTACCTGCTTGGCAGAGAGGCCAGGTGGGGTGGCCCTGGGGCCCTGGGAACAGGGCCCTGGAGGCCCTTTCAGGGAGAAAAAGGCCACAGGGAGGAGCACCAAGACAGCAGACACATGAGCAAGAAGCCCTCCTAGAATGTTCTGGCAAAGCCAAGCCCCTGGAGCCTGTAGCCCCAGCTTACCTCATGGAGCAGAAGAGCTGCCAGTTGACACCAGTCAGTCCACTCAGGGGTGTCAGAGACCGTGACAGTGGTTGTTTTAAGCTATTAAGGTTGTTTGGAGGGGAGATGTATTTCAGTAGATAATTAAAACACCAATTTAAATATTCTCTCAGCTAATTTTATACCACGAGTGAAGCTTAAACTCTCCAGACTAAGTTGTTGCTGTTGTTAGGTGCCATCAAGTAAAGTCTGACTCATAGCAACCCTATGTACAACAGAATGAAACACTACCCAACAGTGTGCCACACACAGATCTTTTTTGATGTTTAAGCTCATTGTTGCAGCCACTGTTGTCAATCCATCTAATTGAGGGTCTTCCTTTTTGTGTTGATCCGCCACTCTCTCAAACAGGATGTCCTCCAGGGATTGGTCCCTTTTGATAACACGAACAAAATACGTAGGACGCTGTCTAGCCATCCTTGCCTTCAAGGAGCACTCATGGCACTTCTAGGACAGATCTGTTGGTCCTTTTGGCAGTCCATGGTATATTCAATATTCATCTCCAGCACCATAATTCAAAAGCATCAGTTCTTCTATCTCCCTTATTCACTGTCCAGCTTTCACAAGCATATGATGCAACTGAAAATACCATGGCATGAGTCAGGTGCACCTTCAATATGACATCTTCACTTTTCAACACCTTAAAGAGGTCTTTTGCAACAGCTTTTCCCAAGGCAATGCATCTTTTAATTTCTTGACCTGTATGGATTGTGCCTCAACATCAGGAAAACAAAACTCCTCACAACTGGGTCAATAAGCAACTTCATGATAAATGGAGGAGAGATTGAGGTTGTCCAAGATTTTGCTTTACTTGGTTCTACCCCGGACTGTACTGTTGTAGGAAAGAAAGCAACCTAATTCTCCCCTATGTGTGAGAAGAACACTTAGCTGAGTACATTTGCATAGCAATAGAGAAGAGAAAACAAAGACTTCTGGTTGTCCCACATTTTTTCTCCTTTACATTCACCAAGCTGTCCAATGCCTGTTTCCATACTCTTCGTATACTTCTTAATGTTTAGAAGGTACCTCTCTGTCATAATGCTTGGTTAGCCTGGAGCCTCTTAAGGGAGAGTTCGGCAGAGATGTTCTCCCAGAGACACCAAGAGTGTGAGGTCAGCAGAGGGCCAGCCTGGCCCTGAGGCAATGTGGTAAGACCTTTGTGTGCCTTGGAAGAGGCATGGTTGTAATTCCATGTGCTGGTTTCACTATTCACAGACTCTGTTCTAAACACACACACACACACACACACACACACACACACACACACACACTCTAAAAGCCAGAGTTGATGTCCTTCAGACTTTCCTGACACATCCCGGAGTAGCTGTGTACCCAGCGTCCTATCACCTCTCACATTTCTTATGACGCAGCAGAGTTTTAAGGCAAAAGCCTGGGGTCAGTGGAACACAACCTGGTTGAAATGTCCTTGTCATCTGCTTTCTTCTCTTTGACTTGAGCCCTGTTCTGCATTAGGGAGATTCTGCGATGCCCAACCCTAGGCTGTCATTTAATTCCTCCAGAAGGTATGTGAGCTTGACCTGCAGATGTGTGGCAATTTCTGTCACCAGCAGAGCTGCACTTTGCTTCTTTCAGTCGCCTGACATGCTTGTTGGTCCCAGGCCCTTGTTTGCATCACACTCTTCCACCCAGCCCTCTCTCGGAACTCCAGAATTATATACCCAGCTAAGTGCACCATTTTCATCTCTGTCTTAGTCTGTTTGGTGATGCTATAACAGAGTACCTGAGGTTAGGTAATTTATAAAGAATAAAGATTTATTTCCTATAGCTCTGCAGTCTGTCAAGTCCAAGGTCAAGAGACCTGTACCACATCTGATAAAGGGCTTCTGGCTGTGTCATAACATTGCAGAAAAAGCCAGCCTCTGGGGCACATGCCTGTAATCTCAGCAACTCAGAAGGTTGACACAGGAGGATCATGAGTTTAAGGCTGGAGGCAGCAACTTAGCTAGACTTTGTGCTTAAAAAAAATTGTTTTAAATAAATAAAAATTGTACCAGGATGCAGCTCAGTGGTAGAGCACTTGCCTAGCATGCCCAAGGCCATAAGTTCAACCTCTAGAACTGAGAAAAAAGATTTAAGAAACATTCCAGAAGATATCACATGGACAGAGAGTGCCCAACTCACTTTTATAAGAAGCCCTCTCTTGAGCTAATAAACCCTTTTATGCAATGACAACCTCATTCTGTTCATGAGGGCAGAGCCCTCAAGACTTGTCAATTCTGCCCAATGTGGTGGTGCACACCTGCAATCCCAGCTGCTCGGGAGGCAGAGTCGGGAGGATCGCAAGTTCGAGACCAGAAGCGATCTGCATAACTTAGCAAGGCCCTGTCTCAAAAAGTTAAAAAAAAAAAAAAAGGGCTGGGGGCGCAGCTCAGTGGTCCAGCACTTGCAAAGTATGTAGGCATGAGGCCCTGGGTTCAACTCCCAGTACCGAAAAAACAAACAAACAAACAAAAAACTTGTCGATTCTTAGACTCTGCTTCCCAACACTGGCTTTGTGGGTAAAGTTTCCAACACACGAAGCATGCAGGACACATTCATTCAGACCATCACACCCTCCACATTTCCTGGTCTCAGCGAGGGGTACCTGGTCCACCTGGTGACTCACACTAGGGTTATGAGGGTGCCCTGTGTCTCTATCGCCCATTCGATCATTTCTCAAATCCCAGCCATTCTCTCCTCTGTCATGAGGACGCACCCCCAAGATGGCACCCCGGAGCTCAGCCCCTCATCAGTTCTCACTTTGTTACCAGCAAAGCCTC
Source organism: Pedetes capensis (assembly GCA_007922755.1). Lineage (NCBI taxonomy): Eukaryota > Metazoa > Chordata > Mammalia > Rodentia > Pedetidae > Pedetes > Pedetes capensis. Next base: position 103,793 of record VMDO01004240.1, read on the forward strand.
CCACATCCACTCTCCACTCTGCCGTCAGCCAGCGTGTGAAGGCTTCCAGCGCATGGCCGACCTTCTTCCAAGACCAAACTTGTGTCCTGTCGTGTCCCCACCTGCCACAGAGATCCTTCCTCACTCCCCGAGGCTCCTCCAAGCTCAGTGGCACGTGCGCCCTTTTCTGGGCCGCCATGATTCCCTACCTCTGTGTCTTCACCTGCAGCTCCTTCCTCTGACTTCCCAGCTTCCGGCCATTCTCCAGGACCCTGCTCAAGCCTCTTGTCCTTTGGGAAGCCCTGCCCAACACCTGCCCATGACACCATGCTGAACCACATATCCCTACTTGTGGGTCGCCCCTCCCCATGGCCAGTGCACAGGCCAGCTCTGTCTCCTCCATCTGGATCAGGGACCCACACCGGGAGACTGGTGAGGCATGGCAGAGTCGAGGAGGGACAGCTTCGGGATGCCTTTGGTACAGGCTTTATTGTGCAGCTCAGCTCTCAGGCCCGCCCTTCAGGATAGCAGAAGTGTCACGGCTTTTGAGTGCTGCAGCTCCGCCTCCGGGACTGGGTTCGGAGGCTCTTCGTCTTCAGTGGTGGGCTGGGGCCCTTCCGATGCCCCCCGAAAAGGCAGGCTTCTTCTCCACTGCTGTTGGTTCCTCATGTTCTCTTTCTCGGTCTGGCAATGGAGTGGCCTCTGTGATGGCAGGGAGACTTCTTTCTTGATCTGGCAATGGTGTGGCCCATCTGAGATGGGGTGGCAGAGCAGACCAGTAGCAAGAAATCCCCCAGCAGGCAGCCGGCAACTGGCAGCAGGCAGCCGGCAGCCGGCAGCCAGCAGCAAGCAGCAAGCAGCCAGCAGCCAGCAGCTCTCAGCATCACCGTCAGCAGCCAGCAGCTGGCAGCCAGCAGCCAGCAGCCAGCAGCTCTCAGCATCACCGTCAGCAGCCAGCAGCCAGCAGCCAGCAGCTCTTAGCATCACCATCAGCAGCCAGCAGCCAGCAGCCAGCAGCTCTCAGCATCACCATCAGCAGCCAGCAGCCAGCAGCCAGCAGCTCTCAGCATCACCGTCAGCAGTCAGCAGCCAGCAGCTCTCAGCAGATAATATTAAGATTAATTAAGATTAAGATAATGTTAAGATTAAAATTAATAACACTGATTTTGACAATTCCAAATTTTACATTTTTCAAATATGGGTATTATGATATAATGGAGGACATATTTTATTTTGTGTCTAATATATGTTGTTATGAATGTGTTGTTATTTTTCTTTTTTGTTTAACTCCTACAATTTTTAACCTATTATGACACTAGGAACACTTTTTATGGCTTCAGGGAAATTGAATCTGTGAAGTGTATGTCAGCAGCCTCACATGCAGAGTGAGCTTTGTTTATATAGTCCTTGGGAAACTACCTTAACTGCCTCAAGATGACAATCGGGGCGTGCGAGGGGCTGGGCACAACCAATTAGGAGTGACATTCAAATAAAGGGTAAAACCAGATGTCACTCCTTGGGCGGTCAAGGGGAGATCCTTGATTACCAATCATGTTGGATATAGCCAATTAGATAACAGGGCGTCCAAGCGGGCTAGATAGGCCCCTATCCCAATCATGCTTCCTCTCTATCCCCTGGGGCTATCCCATAATATTCCCTACGCTTGCTCTGGGATCCTGTGCAGCCATTGCACCCACACCCAACGCTTCCCCTCTGAACGACTCGGCAATGCCAGGCTTCCCTGCCCATCTCTCCAGCCACTGGCCAAGGAGTCGGACTGAATTGTGCCTGATTTCTCGGCACCTGGCAGAAGGCTTGGAATGCGACAGTCACTCTGTGAGTAATTGTTGGAGGACTCGCTTCCCCTCCACTGGGTTCTTTTCTCTTTAACTCTTTATAGACGCACGTGTTCCTGGCACCATGGAGCCATGCGGGGCCTGTGTGGGCGGTGGAAGCCCAGGGAGAGCAGCTGCTTCCCATACCTATCTCAAGGGGGTTGTTTGTGTGGTGGAGACAATGTGTCCACACATGGAAACTGCAGCCTGGCTGTCCCCAGGTGGTGCCATAACAGGCTAGGTCTCATCCTCTGTGCCCCCGGCTGAGGTCACCTTATCGTCTGCCCCATCCCCTGTGTTGGTGGGAGTGAGCTGAAGCAAAAATTCACTGAGTGACAAGAAAACATTTCAAAGAGGTAGTAAGTCTAGAAAAGGTTGATCCTTCCGGAACCAGGCCCAGTTTGAAGAGCTGGAAGATTAGTTGTTGTTGTTTTTGTTGTTGAGTTGTTGTTGTTGTTGAGTTGTTGTTGTTAGGTGCTGTCGAGTTGAGTCAGACTCATAGCAACCCTATGTAAAGCAGAATGAAATGCTACCCAATCCTGTGCCAAGACCAGCACTACATCAGTGCTTCTGTGCTACTCATAGGGTGTTCAGTGGCTGGTTTTTTGGGGATTATATGGGGAGTGGGATGCCAGGTCCTTCTCCCATTTTTGTAGTGCTGTTGATGGAACCCCGGGCCTCAGAGCCATCAGAGCCACACTTTACCAACTGAGCTAAACCCCAGCTCATTCATGAGTTACTGACCTACAATATGGAACCACAGTGGTCACAGAATTCTGAATGCACAATAGCAATTCATTCCTGAGGGATTTCCTATAGAGACCCAAGAACAAAATACTCTCCTAGTGTGTGGGGCTTGCTCTGGCCAGGAACCGAAACCCCATGCGCAGCTAACCAGCTATTCTTGAGCCTTACAGAGACACACCACTCCGGGAGCTGGGTGGATGTTAACTCAGAACTTTATTCTTCTTACAAGCTCTGTTCCTGCTCTCCAACTCAAGGTCTGTGCCTGTGCACTGCACTTATAAGCCTTTTGGGTCAACCAATCAGAATTCATGATGTCATAATGACGTTTTGGGTTAGCCAATTAGGTGACTGGACCAACCAATCAAATGATATCAGGTGATATGTGGCATGAAATTAGAGGAGGGACATGGCCTAGCTGTATCAGTCAGGGGCCATCTTGCCTCACCTCATGGGCCAGACCTCATGTGCTCGACCGCAAAAGCTCGAGCCAGTGTGCCAACGGCAAGGTGTTAGGAACCATTTTAGCTGTTTAGTCTCAGCCTCCTGGACTCAATCCGGGTGTGCTCCAGCGAGTCATTAAAGAGTCCTGGGTGCACCTCAGGACTCGAGGTGGGCTAGATAAGCCTCGAGCCAAGCAGTCTCACAGTCATTTCCCTTCCTTTCCTCTCTATGCCTCATCCCTACACCAGTGTAGAGCATTTAACATACAAGCATGGCTGAGACCACCTGACAGGGTGTAAATGATGGTTAAACGATGTTCTGTAAAAAAATATAATGTAGTTAGCCAGGGACCATGGTGCGCCTCCATAATCCCCGTGCCTCGGGAGGCTGAGGCAGGAGGACCACGAGTTTGAGGCCAGAGGCAGCCTGTGCAACTTAGCAAGACTCTGTCTCAAAACAATAAAAAAGGACCTGGGGGGCAGCTCAGTCGTGGAGCCCTTACCTATCATGTTTGGGGTGCTGGGCTCAACCCCTCTGTTATAAAAATAAACAAAATACTGTAGTTAGAAATTGTTGTTGTTGTTAGATGCTGTGGAGTCGTGTCTGACTCATAAGGACCCTTATAGGGTTTTCAATGGCTAATTGTTTCGGGATTGCCTTGGGAGTGGGTTGCCACATCCTTCTCCCGTTTTTGTGGTGCTGGGAATCGAACTCGGGACCTCAGAGACTGCAGAGCAGCACTCTACCAACTGAGCTAAATCCAAGCCCCATAGTTAGAAATACCACCCCCTTTTGTACAGTCCTTGATCTTGCTATGCCATTCAAGTACTCAGTGTGCTCAGAAAGTTCCAGCAACTTGGAGCTAAGACTCTGAGAATCCTGGGGGGTAGAGGTGACTACAGAAGACACGTCAAGCTGGTTCTTCTCATGGCCCTAGTCTGACCTGTCTTGGGCTACCCCAACCTGTAAGGGCATTTGCGTTCCCAGGTGAGGATTGCCGATGGACAAATACCCGTGGGCCCCTCAGGACCCGCTGCCAAGGCAAACGTGGGCTGACAGGCATCTTCAACTTGTGTGGCTCGCAGTCAGCATCAAAGGACGTTTGTTTGCCAATTCAGTGCCCACTGCTCCTGCTGGGCTCCCTAAGACCTGTGTAAGAACGTCTCGGGCCCTTCTTCTATAGCTTTGGCGCTGCCCTGTGTCTGGCATGGTGCCCTCTGATCCCTGCTGCACGTTCACCCCACCAGCCTCTGCCTGTCTTTGGCCCACACCTCCCACTCACAGAGTGTTATTCATCATACATTTCCACATGGACAAAAAGAAGATCTTTGTTTTTCTTTATTCTTTGCTTTTAATGGCTTTACTGAGATATAACCCACATACACATAGTTCTCCCATGCAATGTATACATTTCAATGATTTTAGATATAGTCATAATTATGTGCAACCATCACCACCGTCAATTTCATCACCTCAAAAAGAAACTACAAATAATATAACCCAGGTTAACCATCAACTCCCCATTTCTCAGCCCATCCCCCACCCTGCCAGATTGGCTCTACTTTCTGTATCTGTAGATTTCCCCGTTGTAGACTTCCATAGGAATAGAGTTCCACTCATATGAACGGGAGGGCTGGGATTTAGCTCAGTTGGCAGAGCACTGTGCAGCAGTCTCTGAGGTCCCAAGTTCAATTCCCAGCCCTGCAAAAATGGGAGAAGGACCTGGCAATCCACTCCCAAGGCAATCCTGAAACAGTTAGCCATTGAAAACCCTATGAGGGTTGCTATGAGTCGGATACCAACTCGACAGCACCTAACAACAACAACAACAACATATGAATGGAATCATAAAATATGTGGTCTTTTGTGGCTGACTTCTTTCACTTAACATTTTTGAGGTTCATCCACATCGTGTCATGAGTTGGCACTTCCTTCATTTTTATGACTGAATAATATTCCATTGTATGCATATACCACATTTTGTTTATCCGTTTGCCAGTTAACGGACATTTGAGTTGTTTCCGCTTTGGAGCTATTATGAATAATGGCACTAAAAACATTTGTGTACAAGTGTCTGTGTAAAACAATGTTTTCCTTCTTGGGGGCACATATATCTAAGAGTGAAATTGCTGGGTCATACAGTAACTCTACATTCAGTTGTTTGAAGAACTAGACATAGATTGTTTTCCAATGGAGCTGTATCATTTTACAACCCACCAGCAGGGGAAAAGGGTTCTGATTTCGCACAGCCTCATCAACATGTGTGATCTGACTTTCTATTCCATCCATCATAGTGAGTGTGAAGTGGTAGCTCATTGTGGTTTTAATTTTCATACTGGCCATTTTGAATCAGAAAATCATATGGTCTACCATGCCAGGAATGACAACTTAAAGAGAAATGGGGTTGCATTCCTCATCAAACAAATCATCTAAAATCTGTCCTGCAGTACAATGCTGTCAGTGATAGAATAACATTCATCCACCTACAAGGAAATCCAGTTAATAAAACTGTTATTCGAATTTACACACCCACCACTGAGGTCACAATGAAGAAATGGAAGACTTTTATGAGCTTCTGCAGTCTGAAATAGATCAAACATGCAATCAGGATGCACTGATAATAGGAATTGAAATGCAAAAGTTGGAAGTAAAGAAGAAGGCTCAATAGTTGGAAAATATGGTGACAGAAATGATGCTGAAGGTCTCATGACAGAATTTTGTCAACCCAATGACTTTTTCATCGCAAATATACTTTTTTGTCAACATAAACATGGACTGTACACATGGAATTCACCAGATGGAATATAGAGGAACCAAATTGACTACCTTTGTGGAAAGAGACAATGGAAGGGCTCAATATCAAAGGTCAGAACAAGATCAGGTGATGGATCAGACCATCAACTGCTCATATGCAGGTTTGTACTGAAACTGAAGAAAATTATAAGTGCCCAATAGCCAGGGTATGACCTTGAGTATAACCCACATGAGTGCAGAGACCATCTCAAGAACAGATTTGATGTGTTAGACACTAACGATGGAAGACCAGATGAGTTGTGGCATGACATCAAAGATATCATTCATGAGGTAAGCAAAGCGTTATTGAAAAGACATCAAAGAAAGAAAAGAACAAATTACACATCAAAAGAGACTCCAGAACTTGCCCTTGAACATTGAGCAGCTAAAGTAAAAGGAAGACGTGATGAAGTTAAGAGACTAAACAGAAAATTTCAAAGGGCAGCTCAAGAAGACAAAATCAAATATTTTAATGACATTTACAAAGAGCTGGAGATAGAAAACCAAAAGGGAAGAACATGCTCTGTTTTGCTCATGTTTAAAGAATTGAAGAAAAAATTCAAGATTTGAGTGGCAATAGTGAAGGATTCTACAGGAAAAACATTAAATGATGCAGGAAACATCAAAGATGGAAGGAATACACAGAATTTACCAAAAAGAATTGGAAGATGACCAGCCATTTCAAGAGTATGCAAAGGCATTTGACCGTGTGAATCACAACAAATTATGGATAACATTACAAAGAATGGAAATACTAGAACACTTAATTGTACTCATGAGGAATTTGTACATGAACTAGGAGACAGTCCTTCAAACAGAACAAGGAAATACTGCTTGATTTAAATTCAGGAAAGGTGTGCATCTTCACTATACCTCTTTAATCTCTATCATAAGCAAATAATCCAAGAAGCTAGACCTTCTGAAGAAGGTGGCATCAGAATTGGAAGAAGACTCATTCACAACTTGTGTTATGCAGATGACATGACTCTGCTTGCTGAAAGTGAAGAGGATTTGAAACATTTACTGATGAAGATCAAAGAACACAGCCTTCAGTATGGATTGCACCTCAACATCAACAAAACAAAATCCTTGCAACTGGGTGAGTACGCAACTCCATGATAGATGGAGAAAAGATTGAGATTATCTAAGATTTTGCTTTACTTGGTTCTACAATCAACACCTAAAGAACAGGCAGTCAAGAAATCAAAAGACACATTGCATTGGGAAATGCTGTTGCAAAAGACCTCTTTAAAGTGTTTAAAAGTAAGGATGTCACATTAAAGGCAAAGGTGCACCTGACTCATGCCATGGTATTTTCAGTTGCATCATATACTTGTGAAAGCTGGACAGTAAATAAGGGAGACAGAAGAAGACTTGATGCTTTTTGAATTATGGTTCTGGAGAGGAATATTGAATATACCACAGACTCCCTAAAGAACCAACAGAGCTGTCCTAGAAGAAGTGCAACCAGAGGACTCCTTGGAAGCAAGGATGGTTAGACTACACCTTATGTATTTTGGACATGTGTTCAGGAGGGACCAATCCCTGGAGAAGGACATCGTGTTTGGGAGAGTAGCACAAAAAAAAAAAAAAAAAAAAAAAAAAAAAAAAAAAAAAAAAAAAAAAAAAAAAAAGGAAAATCGACTACTAGATGAATTAATACAGTGTCTGCAACAATGGGTTTAAACATAAAAAAGATTGTGTGCCTGGCACAGTGTTGAGTTTGTTTCATTCTGTTGTACACAGGGCCCCTGTGAGTCATACCCAACTCAACAGCACCTAATAGCACCATGATGTTGAGTATCTTTTCCTGTCCTCATTTGTTTTGATGTGAAAGAAAGGGTGTCTTCTTCCAGAACAGTCTACCCTCTCGCCCTCCCTCCCACTGCTCCTCACTGTCTACCCTCCTGACTTCCCCAAACACACACTCAGGGCCAAACTCCTCTCCCCACTACACAGAGTAGCTCCCTTTTCCTCTGGAGGCGCCTGTGCTCATCAACACAAGGGCCCTGGGGCTCAGAGTCTGCCCAGCTGGGCCCACCTGGCACAGAGAGGAACTTCACCCCATCTGTTCATGTAGGGAGAAATTGGGAGGAAATTGGCAAAAACCCCAAAACTGGAAAAACGGCTAAATCTAGGGAAAATAAAAGTAACTTGGTTGGACGTTTGTACAAATTCCTTCACAAATCCCCCGAACCTGATTGGACAATTGGACTCAAAGCTGATTGGCTCAGGCCATTCCATGGGTGAGCTATATAAGGAGCTGCACTGCGGCAGCTCGACCCTTTTTTGCCCAGACCTTCAACCACCAATAAGGAAAGACCTTTTTCGCCCTGACCACCGAAGAGGAAACAGCTCTCTCTGCTCTCCGTCTGTTCACCGACAAAGCAAGAACTGTCTCCTCGTGACCACCGACACCACCAACACGGGTGTTTGTCCCTGGAAGGCAAAAGCACCTGAGGCTTTTCCTTTCTCCCATCTCCGCAGGCGTCCTGAGGGCCACAGGAGTTCACACCCCTCACCCAAGGATCCAGGGTGAATTGTGTTTAGTATCTGTGTGCTGGGTGGCGCCGCCCATCTGAACATCCGGGCTGGACTGGGAGGCACATGCCCCACATGGTCAGGTGAGCGTTTCTCCATCTTCTTAGATCTGTGTGCCTGGCGGTGAGAGGGGCTTCCTGGTGGGGAGTTAGTAGTAAGTGCATGTGATTGAAAGAGTGTGTGTGCCACTTTAGAGTGCTAAGTGAGACAGTCATCTAGACCCTCAAGCAAAGAAAGGCTTGGGGGACATATTGAAATTCTCCACCCCCCACAAAGCCTACTTCTCATAAGAATCTACTTCCCTCAGAGCAAAACAGGTGGTTTTCTTTTCCTTTTGCTCATTTTTCCTTCTTACAGTACTTGAGGGTTGAACCCAGGGCTTCACACATACTTTGCAACTGCTCTGCCACTGGGCTGCACCCCCAAGCCCATTTTTGTTGTTGTCGTTTTTAATTTTGAGACAGGGTCTCATTAAGTTACACAGGCTGCCTCTGGCCTCGAACTCAAGATCTTCTCACCTCCACCTCCCGACTTACTGAGGTTACAGGCGTGCACCATCACATCCAACTAATAGGTGGGTTTCTAAAGAAGGAGCCATTGGAAAATGAGATTTATCCACGCCTGATGCTAGCCATGCCCAGCTCGGGTATACTTCTTAACCAAGTCTTGTGGCTTAATACAGGGTGCGGCAACCTCTGAACGTGTGTCAGTGCCACCGTTGGCTGAATTCCAGCCTCCGTCCGGTGCCCGGAGCCTCTCTTTGCACCTCACGTGTGTCCGTGGGAGGACACTGAGTGAATTCTGGTTGGCTGGTGGGAGGATCCAGAGATCAGCTCATTTGGTGGAGTCAGGTCAGGAAGGGCAAGGGGTGGAGGCTGAATGGTCCTGATCATAGGCACAGGTGAGTTCTGTCCAGGTAAACACAGGTGGGAAATACTAGGAATGAGGTCGAGGACTCCAAGGTGAGGCCACAGCCGTGTAAAGGACCAGAAATGTCCTGAGGTGAAAAAAACAATTTTCCCCCTGAGGTTGGTCTTTACTCCTAGAAGGGGCAAAGAGATGATAAACTACAACATGGCGGCCTCAGCACATGGGCAGACTATCTCCAGACAGTTTCTTCCACTATTGAATCCATTCATTAACTCAGTGACTAACTCATCCGGCTACTCTCTGAACAGTGAACGATGAGCTAGGTCCGCAGCACTGTGCTAAGTGCTAGGAGTAGAGATTAGTCAAAGTCTTAATAATCCAGCCAGGACAGAATGCAAGAGGAACTACATGGAAGGACTGTATGATTCTTCCTCAGAGAGCTCAAGAAAGCCTCCATTAGCACGTTCCCAGGGTGATTCTTGACAGATAGCAAAGTCTCTGCCCACAGAAGCCACTCCCTGAGAAGGAAAGTCATTGTAGACAGTTGGCACAAAATCAAAAGTGTGTAGAAGTCTTGTTGTTGTTGTTGGCTCTGTTGGCTCTGTTGTTGGCTCATCGGCTCTGTTCCAAATTTCCATGGCACCATATTAATATTCTTTCTAAGATGTGGGCCTTCCAGCTCTAAACTCACTGATTGGCGATAATGTTGTTGTTGTTATTGTTGTTGTTGTTAGGTGCCATGGAGTCGTGTCTGACCCATAGTGACCCTTATAAGGTTTTCAATGGCTGATTGTTTTGAGATTGCCTTGAAAGTGGAATGCCACATCCTTCTCCCATTTTTGTGGTGCTGAGACCTGATCTCGGGATCTCAGAGATGGCAGAGCGGCGCTCTACCAACTGAGCTAGATCCCAGCCCTATTGGTGATAATATCAAGTTTAAACCCCACCTTGGGACCTAGCGATTGATCTGGGCTTGGAGATGATCAGGGTTGTTTTGCAGCATGAGTCCAGAGTCTAGCTGAAGTGTGACTTGAGATTGGCAGGTGTCACCTTCAATTTGCAGAAGTGGTGGACAATCTGCCTGTAGAGCAGGGCCCACTGGGGGTTAGATCACTATCCAGGGGCAGGTATTCATGTTTGGCTTATTTCTCCGTCTGACATGCAGCCTGCGTACTTAGAGGTTTCTTCTATCAACCCTTACACCCTCCGGCTCTGCTGGTTCTTTATCGCCAACCACCACCTCTTAAGCCCAGAGACTATAAACTTTTCTGATCCACCTCCATCCTGGTTCTCAGGATCCTGCAATTCTATCCTTAGACCCTGAAACCAATAGAAATGACCTCATTCTCTTTCCAGACAATTCAGAATCTACCTCTAGGAAAATAACAAGAGTTGAGGAGCAACTCCAAAGAAATAATAGCTGGTTGATAGATAGTCTATGTGATAGCAAAGAACCTTATTTCCCCCTTTGGTGTATGGATACAAAGATATTTTGTAACAATGTTGCTGTGAAATGATGGGAGATTCCTAACCCAACTCAGTGAACCTGGAGAAGCCCTGTCAAAGAATCTGGAAAAATGAACAGTTGCTATTATTATATAAGCATCAAAGGTATGCAAAAGAAATTGCAAAAGCAGAAAAATCTATCAGCCTCTTATATAGCCTTGTAGATACATATTACATACATCTATTACATATATACTACTTGCCTTCATCCAAAGGAGAAAGAAAATTTTCACATATCTGTACATAAACACGAAACTACAACTTGGTACCAGGATCCTAGGCTAAACTCTGAGAGACTAAAAGAAAGGGAAAAGAAGTCTCTGAAGCCTCTAAGAAAGACATTTAGGGAAGAAAAAGTGACAAGGACTGTACTGAGATTTTAAAATGATTTACAAACATCCTAAAGAGGACCTGGCAACCCCCTCCCAAAAATCAATCTGCCATTGAAAACCCTATGAACAGCAGAGAAGCACTGACAATAGTGTTTCCCCTGTTGTACAGAGGGGTCGCTATGAGTTGGATACTGATTCGATGGCACCTAACAACAACAACAACAACAACAAAGAGGCAGAGAAAGGATTCAAAGGGAAATACTCTGTTAAATTTAATTAAGTTTGACCTAAGTGGCTCTCTATATACTTGATATTTATCCTAAAGATTTCTCCATACAAAGTGATTGATGTGTAAATTGACTGTAATCTACTCTTATAACAAGTAGCCAGGTCTCACCCAATCACAGGAGCTGAGCTACGGTCAATCACAGGCAGCAGACTATTCAAATGAGGTTAAATAAGGCGAAAGCCAAGGTTTAGCCAATTCAGCAGTCTTTGTACCTCATTTCCGTCTCCTTTTTCCTGCTTGTAAATGTTACCCAGCCACGCAGCTGCCCCACAACCACTTGGAACCTCTTCTGGTTCTGGGGGCTGTCCCTACTTGGAATCACTCCTTGCTAAATTTAGTTTGAACAACTCTAGGAAAAAGGAGAGAAGGTGTTATCCTTTCATTTGGGCACCAGGGAAAATCTGACAGCTTTTTATGTGTATTTCCTGTTAAATAAAAAGTCTTGAGATTGACGGATCTCTAAAATAATCATGTTTATTGAGCCATTACAGGTCCTTGTCAGAAAAAATAGCCAGATCTTGGGACAAATTTCCATAACTACCAGCAGCAAGGCTCAGTAGCAACTGGGAAAATGTCCACTAGACCTAGAACTAACAGTATTTTTATAGCAAACCTTGGGGAAGAAAAGCATAAGTTGTTTACATTGAACCTTGTTGTCAGGTGCTGTCAAGTCAGATCCAACTCATAGTGACTGTATGTACGACAGAACAAAACACTCTCCAATTCTGTGCCAGGCACAAGATCTTATTTATGTTTAAGCTCATTGTTGCGGACACTGTGTCAATCCATCTAGCTGAAAGTCTTCCTCTTTTTCATTGACTTGCCACTCTCCCAAACATGATGTCCTTCTCCACGGATTGTTTCCTCCTGACAACATGTCCAAAATGTGTAAGATGCAATCTAGCCATCCTTGCTTCCAAGGAGCACTCTGGTTGCACTTCTTCTAGGACAGATCTGTTGTTCTTTTGGCATGGATACTGAATATACATTGAAACTAATGGGCTATAGGTAAGCAGGATGGAGTCACACAAATTGTGGAAAACTTTGGGATGGAGAACAGTCCTTAGGAGAAGTAATTGTTGCTTCTGGATTGATTTTGCTAACAGCCCAGAAACTTTATGTGTCCCTGGTGATCTGGCTCTGGGCACCAGGGGAACAGTGGGATTTAACTCAAGATTTCAACCTCCATTCAGGGATGTGAACCTCTTTTGTTTGTTTGTTTCTCCCATAGTTGATAACTGGTTGACTTTCCTTACCTCTTCCCTCCCCATCCTCTCACCCTTGAAATTAAGTTTAAGACATCTCAGATTTTTCGTTTTTTCATCCTTTACATGGTGCAGGAAATTAAGGAGCAGTTGAGAATCCACTAAGGTAGGAGGAGGGACTGCAGAGAATCCCTCCCCAAACTCAGTGTGAAGAGCACCTGTGACCGAGGCTGCTGGTCCTCCTTTTCCTGCCCACCCCCTGAGCTACTGGCCAGTCCCAGAGCTGCCACTACATGACCTTTCGCAACTATGTTATGTTAGCTGTTAGGTGCCATAGAGTCGAGTCTGACTCATAGCGACCCTCATAGGGTTTTCAATGGCTGACTGTTTCGGGATTGCCCTGGGAGTGGGTTACCACGTCCTTCTCCCATTTTTCCGTGCTGGATATCGAACTTGGGACCTCAGAGACTGCAGAACAGTGCTCTATCAACTGAGCTAAATCCCAGCCCCCACAAGTATAGAGGAGAAAATGTTCTTTTTTCTTTTCCTTTCTTTGGTTCTCCAACTGGCACTGTGTAAATGAGACTGGACAAAGACAGACTCACAAGCGAAAAACAAAATGTCTTAACAGGTGGGCCATCCATGTATGCTATGCATTGGAGCTCTTAGAGAAGTTGTTGTTATTGTTGTTAGGTGCTGTTGAATCAGTATCCAACTCATAGTGACCCTACGAAGAGCAACCCAAAAATGTAGTTAGAACTGGATACCATCCAGTTGGATGGATACCTAGGATACCTAGGATACCATCCTAGGCTAAAACAAAGAAAAGCGGGTTGAGGACTCCTGGATAGGAGAAACAGGTCATGGAAAGGTGATTGGGAAACGTAGATTAAACAAGAGTTGGTTAGTAAGGTTTGTTGTTCAATTTAAGTCCATGCCATCTCCACTGATGAGCTTCTCAGAGTCTACTTCTTCCTGGGAGAGAAAAAGACACCCCCACCATCCTTTATAGGTTGTTGTTGTTGTTGTTGTTAGGTGCCGTTGAGTCAGTATCCGATTCATAGTGACCCTCATAAGGTTTTCAATGGCTGACTGTTTCGGGATTGCCTTGGGAGTGGATTGCCAGGCCCTTCTCCCATTTTTGTGGTGCTGGGAATTGAACTCGGGACCTCAGAGACTGCAACGCAGTGCTCTACCAACTGAGCTAAATCCCAGCCCTACTTTATAGGAAGGAAGCTTATTCCCTGTGTTTAGAACTTTTCTGGCATCTGCTTGTTCTCACAAGTAAAAAGTCTTTAAGTAAAAAAGAAAAAAAAAAACCCATATACCAAAAAGATACACTTCAGGGTGGCATGGTCCTCCCACAGGTAATTTCCCAGACCCAAGGTCACACACTGGTTTTCCCCTCCCCACCCCTATCTTTCCTTCTGAAACCTACTACATGCTACAATGGGGACAAACTTGGCAACACGAAGGTCTTATTTCTGACTCTGCAATTCAGAAGTCTGATCACAACTATGGAGCATGGGAGGGAAATCATTTAAGCCTCAAGACATGTTCCCACATCTCTCCTTAGATCTGAGATTAGAACCCAGCTGGCTTCCTGACAGAGGCCCAGGAGTCTGCAAATAGCTCGCAAAGGCGTCACCAGGTCCTGGGAAATGAAATTAAAAAAGAATCCAGGTACCTGGGACCCTGCCCAGACTAATTAAATCATAACTCCTGGGCAGTTTTTAGTGCTCCCCGGATTCTGAAGTGGAGCCAAGGCTGAGAACCACCTTCAGGAGGCAGAACGTGGATGGACCTTTTATGTGTTACTGGGCTAGAGCCTCCGAGAAAAGGGAAGGCTTTGAGACTTTGTGAGATTTGAGACTTGGAAAAAAATCTTCTGGTGGCCATGAGGAGGGCGGATTGGAGAGGAACTCAGCATGAGGACCCGGTAGGAGATTGTGCGGTGTGTTAGTCAGCTTTCCATGTTGTTATTGTTAGGTGCCATGGAGTCATGTCCGACTCATAGCAACCCTCATAGGGTTTTCAATGGCTGACTGTTTTGGGATTGCCTTGAGAGTGGATTGCCAAGTCCTTTTCCCATTTTTGCAGTGCTGGGAATCGAACCCGGGACCTCCGAGACTGCAGAGTGGCGCTCTACCAACTGCGCTAAATCCCAGCCTTCCATTTGTTGTTGTTGTTGTTAGGTACCATCGAGTTTTATATGACTCATAGCAACCCTCATAGGGTTTTCAATGGCTGACTATTTCGGGATTGCCTGGGGAGTGGGTTGCCACGTCCTTCTCCCAGTTTTGCAGTGCTGGGAACTGAACCTGGGACCTCAGAGACTGCAGAGCAGCACTCTACCAACTGAGCTAAATCCCAGCCTTCCGTAGGTTTAACAAATACTTGAGATATTCAACTGATAAAGAGAAAAGGGTCATTTCATTGCATGGTTTTGAAAGTTTCAGTGCACACTAAGCCCTGTTGCTTTTGGGCCTATGCAGGTGCGGCACATCATGGTGGCAGCATGTGGCATAGCAAACCACCCACCTCCTGGCCAGGAGGCAAAAGAGAAGGAGCAAAGGGCCAGGGCCCTCCAACCCCTTTTGAGGGGATGCCTCCCAGGGACCTGCAAATCTCCCAGTAGGCTCTGCTCTTAAAGATTCACAACCTCCCAATAGTGCCACAGGCTGGACCCAGTCCTTTAATGTGTGGACTTTGGGGGGTATTTATCTGAAGCAATGCGTGGCCTTCATCTAGATGAGAGCCACCTGGACTTGGGCTGAGGTGGGGACAAGAGCATTCAGAAGAAGGGACTGAGTCTGAGCAAGGTTAAGGAGGGGATTGGCTTCACCATCACTCAAAGGAATCCACTTTTGTTGGTTTTCGTCTTCTGCCATCTTTAAGGAAGTTCCCAAAGGAACAGGAGTTAGTCACAGCTAGCAAATGTTCTCCTCACAGAGGCGCAGAAACATTGCTCACATCACTCATCAAAGATGACCATGGGATATTTCTAAAAGGGTTACATTAGATTGATTCTGAATCGCTTTTATCTATTGGCTACTTTGCAAATTTTGGTAACATGGTTGCATTACTTGTTGTTGTTAGGTGCTTTGTCTGACTCATAACGACCCTCACAGGGTTGTCAATGGCTAATTGTTTTGGGATTGCCTCGGGAGTGGATTGCCACATCCTTCTCCCATTTTTGTGGTTCTGGGAATCAACTCAGGACCTCAGAAACCACAGAGCTGCGCTCAACCCACTGAGCTAAATCTCAGCCCCAATGTATGCTTGTCAGGAGTGAGAATGCATTACTTAGGTGAAAGAAATCCACATTTGTGATAATAAAAAGTCTCCTTAAATAATTTCTGCTCATGGTTAACAGTCTTGTGGCTGATTTTAAATTCATGGTATGAAATACTGGGGATTAAATTTAGGCATGTCTCCTTCAGTTTTCTTCTTGTTCCTAACAGTCTTTGAAGAATGACTCATTTTGCAACACACTTGATCACAGAAGTCTGTAAAAGGGAGTATTAGCGCATTTAGTACAGGGCTTTGGTTCTCCAAGTGCCGGAGCCTAGGTTTCAGATTGATTCTTGCCTCAGATATCCCTTTTTAACCAAGGTGCACCTGATTCATACAATGGTATTTTCGGTCACATCATATGCTTGTGAAAGTTGGATGTTGAATAAGGGAGATGGGAAGAACTGATGCTTTTGGATTATGGTTCTAGAAGTGAATATTGAATATACCATGGACTGCCAAAAGAACCAACAGGTCCATCCTAGAAGTAGTGCAACCAGAGCACTCCTTGGATGGTAAGACTGCATTGACGTATTTTGGACATGCTATCAGGAAGGACCAGGAAAAGAACATCATGTTTGGGAGAGTGGTGGGCCAATGAAGAAAAGGAAGACCCTCAACCAGATGGATTGACACACTGGCTGCAACAATGGGCTTAAGCATAGAAATGATCATGTTCATGGCACAGTGTCAGGTAGTGTTTCATTCTTTTGTATTTAGGGTCGCTGTGAGCTGGACCTGACTCCATGGCACTTAATAAAAACAACAAAAATCAATCATGGGACCCAATATTAGGTTGGAAAGAGCTTCTTCTGAGTAGGGGGCAACATTTACTATTCAGTCCTTAGGATGTTCTGGGCCTTTGAAAGGGACTAGATGTCTTTTCTCTTCCCAATTTATCCTAATAATTCCTGTGTCCACCATTGCCTGAAGCAATGGGGAGATGTGTTTCTAGCATTTGAGAATTTAGCAAGAATAAGGGTTGCTCTCTTTTCCATCTGGGCAACCTTCCCCTTCTTTGGCATCCCCATCTTATTAGATATTTCAGCGATGTTTACGACAGTTAATGGCCCCCTTGTTTTAGAGACTCTTTTCTCGACGTCTATGAGGATATTCTTTCCTGGTGTACCTGCTCTCCAGCTATTCCTTCTCAGTTTCCTGTCCTGCTTTATTCTCCAGAGAGACTCAGTGTACAAATGGACAATGGCCAGATCACATGTGAAATCATACTGTGGCTACCAACCTATAGCAATCTGCCTAGGAAACCAACCTCTTTATCTACAAAAAACAAAAACAAAACAAAAAAAAAACAGCCCAGAAGACAACCTTCTATAGGTCAGACTTGTAGGAATCCCAACTGCTATCTCTAGTAGAAATCCAGGAACCTCAACAATAAAATCTGTAACAATTGATCCCAAAGGGCCAGAACTTGGTTAATATCTGACATCTTCCCAAATGTTTGTCCCTACTTCCAAACGAGGACCACCTGAGACAGTCTGGCCAGCAGTGGTGGCACATGCTAGTAACTGACTTGCTGAGGAGGATGAGGCAGGAGGATCGTGAGTTCCAGGCCAACCTGGGCTACACCTTGACTGCAGCCGTAGCACTATGGCATCTGATCCCGTCAGATCTCAAAAGCTAAGTAGGCCTGGACCTGGTTAGTACTTGGATGGGAAACTGCCTGGGAACACCAGAAGCTGTAGGCTTGAGAGAAGGACCCAGAAACCCACTCCCAAAAATCAATCTGCCATTGAAAACCCTATGAATAGCAGAGAAGCACTAGCAATACTGTTGGGCCTGTTGTATGTTGGCTGGCTATGGGAGAAGGACATGGCAATCCACTCCTGAGGCCATCCCAAAACAATCAGCCATTGAGAACCCTATGAGGGTGGCTATGAGTCAGACATGACTTGACAGCACCTAACAACAACATATTGGGTCGCTATGAGTTGGACACCAACTTGATGGCACCCAACAACAAGAGAAAGCCAGATATGCCCTCCAATCAATCAGATAAGATGTCTTCCTTCTAGCCAGTCCCACTGTGGTTTCCCCAGGCCAAAGCCTCCAGTCAGGGTGACCCCAAAGCCTTCCCTCTTTTCCCACTGCCCAGCCCACCTTTCCCATTGTCCTGCCCACCTCTGAGTTGCTTCCAAAATGCAAGTGATGGTGGCTAACTCCCTTGCCACAGCACCACTGAATAGCTTTTGCTTATCTCATTTCATTGTTATTCATCCATTTACTTCCCTCTTCCTTTACAAAACTAGCCATTGGAGTGGCTCTGAACTTGGCCCTCAGATTTCTCTAACATTCTCCAGGGGAAGGGGGCCCATTATTACCATCAATATACTGATGGTGTCCAAGTGTGTATTTCCAGACCACTTCCTCTCTCAGCTCCAGATTCAGTAGACGCCTGCTCCCTTCTAGACTTCAATTTTGAAACATATCTGAAACATCACGGTTAAAGAGCAAACTTCTAGATCAGCCCAGACCTTTCTTTACTCATCCTTGTTTCTCCAGCCCGCTTTCTGTCTCACTGAATAGTGCCCCTTCCACCCAGCTCCTCAAGTCAACCCCTAGCTGTCCTTGATTCCTCTTCTTCCCTCTTGGACATGGTCTGTTATTCAGACTCATTTAGCAACTTCTGAGAGTTCTGTCTTAAAATACGACTCAGACCTGTTTGTTTCTCTCTCTCTCTCTCTCTCTCTCTCTCTCTCTCTCTCTCTCTCTGCTGGGCAGCCCACCAGGTTCAAGTCCCATCGTATTTCACAGGACCAGGTGGGTACTTGGTTCTAATTGCCCTCCAATATTTGACTACTCCCAGGGATTCAAAAGAGTCTTGTCAGAAAATGTAATTTATCTCCTAGGAAACTTTGGGATTAGATTTCATGAAAGATATGAAGGTAACAAGGGGCTGGTGAAATGTAAAAGTCATTTTAGTCTTCAGGTTAGCACTATACTTGATGACAAAGCAGCCAAATTTCATTCTGCAAAGGATCTATGGATCTATTCATCCTCAGCTACACAGAGGACACACACTGATGGTAAACTACTAATTCTCCTTAGCTATTATTGTTCTACACAGCATTAGTTATATGTTGTTATACTTGTTCTCTGTCTTTGAATATATATATATATTATTGTTGTCATTGTTAGGTGCCCTCGAGTTGTGTCCAACCCATAGCAACCCTTATAGGGTTTTCAATGGCTGATTGTTTCAGGATTGCCTTGGGAGTGGATTGCCACGTCCTTCTCCCATTTTTGCGGTGCTGGGAATCGAACTCAGGACCTCAGAGACTGCAGAGCAGCATTCTACCAACTGAGCTAAATCCCAGCCCATATTGAATATGTGTGTGTGTGTGTGTGTGTGTGTGTGTGTGTGTGTGTGTGTGTGTGTATAGGTAGATATAGATATATATGCCAAATCCAAAGAATGAGGTGGATGAGGACACACCATAATGGTTTTGATGGACATTGCAGTTGTTGTTGTTGTTGTTAGGTGCCATCAAGTTAGTATCTGACTCATAGCGACCCTACATACAATAGGTAAAGCACTATTGTCAGTGCTTCTCTGCTGTTCATAGGGTTTTCAGTGGTGGATTGATTTTTGGGAGTGGGTTGCCGGGTCCATCTCCCAAGCCTACAGCACCTGGTCTTCCCAGGTGGTCTCCCATCCAAGTACTAACCAGACCTGACCCTACTTAGCTCCCAAGATCTGATGGGATGGGATACCACAGGGTTAAAGCTGCAGGCAGATATTGCAGTAGAAGAAACAAAATGTGGCACAGAGTATCATTATAATGAGAGATGAAACTAAAGACACTCACTGAAGAGGACTTCCAGAACCCCTTCAGAAAGTGGCAAGCGTGGTGGGAGAAGTGTATTTGAAGCCAGGAGGAGTATTTTGAAAGGGATTCATGGCAATGTGTCTTTTACTGTAATAATTTTTAAATATAAATGTTTTCCATATTTTTATCATAACTCATGTGTGTGTGTGTCTCTGTATTTCAAAACTAGAAACAGAAATAATGCCAGGATTACCCATGTAGCTGAATCCAACTAGTCAAAACTTAACCATTTACAATATGGACATCAGACTTTTAATATATATTAAACCTTTTAGATTGTTTTTGTTGTTGTTAGGTGCTATCAAGTAGGGTCCAACTCAGAGAGACCCAATGTACAGCAGAACGAAATGCTCCCTGAGTCTGTGCCAGGCACACAATCTTATTTATGTCTAAGCCCATTGTTGCAGACAATCCATCTAGTGGAGGCTTTTCCCTTTTTTTGTTCACCTGCCACTCTCCCAAACATGATGTCCTTCTCCAGGGATTGGTCCCACCTGACAACACGTCCAAAATATGTAAGACGCAATCTAGCCATCCTTGCTTTCAAGGAGCACTCTGGCTATACTTCTTCTAGAACAGATCTATTGGTTCTTTTGGCAGTCTGTGGTATATTCAATAATTGTCTCCAGCACCATAATTCAAAAGCATCAATTCTTCTCCTGTCTCCTTTGTTCAATGTCCAGCTTTCACAACCATATGATGTGATTGAAAATACCATGGCAGAGTCAGGCACACCTTCATCTTCAATGTGACATCTTTATTTTCCAATACTTTAAAGAGTTCTTTTGCCACAGCTTTTCCCAAAGCAATGCATCTTTTGATTTCTTGACTGCTGCTTCCATGGGTGCTGATTGTATAATTAAGAAACCCTCTGTAGTCCTATTTTTCTTCCTCTCTCAAAAGAGGTAACGGTTATCATGAATTTGATATTCACAAGCTTGATGTTTTTTATACTTAAAATAAATTTTATCCATAAGCATGGTGCAGTTTATTTTACAGACAGTAAATTTTTTTAATTGGTGTTTTTTATTTGACAACTTACCATTTTAAATTCAGCAATGATTTTTTAGACTTGTCCATGTGGATGCATGCAGTTCTGACTTATTCTTGCTTCCTCTCCATTACTGAAGTTTATTAAATTATACAGAAAAGTGCACAAATGATGTGTGTCAATAAAATTAATTTTCATAAAATGAATGTACACGATGCCACAAATCGGATCAAGAAATAGAATACTGACTGCACACCAGAAGCCCTTCCCACGATGCCATCTAGTCACCATCTTCTCTCCTTCCCCAAAGGAGATACTCTTGCCGTAGATGCCAGTTGCAATCCTATACAAAAGGAATCAGCACGTGTAGACTGTGTCTGGCTTCTTTTGTTCTACTTTATATTCAAGCAATTCAACTTTATGTGTTTGTGTAGCACTGAGATAGCTTGTTTATTTAAACAAAAGTCTCTTTATAAAGAGACCGTTTTTTTCACAATATTTTTAGATTTTCAGAAACATTGGGAAGATGGTACTAGGAATTAAGTTTTCCTTCTTATTCATATTTTACATTTGCATGGTACATTCCTTACCATGAAACCAATAGTGAGACATTGTTAACAAAGGTTCACGATGTGTTTCTATTTTGTAAGTCCTTGTTGTTGGTGGTGGTGGTGTTAGGTCCCCTCCAGTCGGTATCCAACTCATAGCAACCCTATGTACAACAGGGGAAACACTATTATCAGTGCTTCTCTGCTACACATAGGGTTTTCAATGGCAGATTGATTTTTGGGAGTGGGTTGCCGGGTCCTTCTCCCAAGCCTATAGCACCTGGTGTTCCCAGATGGTCTCCCATCCAAGTACTAACCAGGCCTGACCCTGCTTAGCTTCCGAGATCGGACGGGATTGGATGCCACAGGGCTAAGCTGCAGGCCTGTGAGTCCTTACCTGCTGTCTATTTTCTCCATTCAGGATCCCATGTTGGATTTAGTTGTTTCTTTAGGGTCCTGTGGTCTGTGGCAGCTTCTCAGACTTTCCTCTCTGTGTGGATGCCCTTGAGAGTCTGCAAAGGACTCGCCAGGTACTTTGTATTCTGTCCCAGTACTGCAATTTGATGCCTTACTTGTGATAAGATGGGGATTCGAGGTTATGGAGAGGAAGACCACAGTGAGGACATGCTATTTCCTCACATCCTCCTGTCAACATGATTTATGAGCACTGATGATGGCCTTGGCCACCTGCCTGAGGCAGTGCTTATCAGATTTCTCCACTGCAAAGTCACTCTTTTACTCCCTCTTTCCATATTGTATACTTTGGGAGGAAGTCGTTAAGGACAGCCTACGTCTAAGAGGGCCTGCAGCTGCAGCCCTGTGGTGTCCGATCCCCTCAGATCTCGGAAGCTAAGCAGGGTCGGGCCTGGCTAGTACTCGAATGGGAGACAACCTAGGAACACCAGATGCTGTAGGCCTGGGAGAAGGACCCAGAAACCCACTCCCAAAAATCAATCCGCCATTGAAAACCCTATGAACAGCAGAGAAGCACTGACAATAGTGTTTTGCCTGTTGTACATAGGGTCGCTATGAGTCGGATATCGACTTGACGATACCTAACAACAATAGTAACACCTAAGAGGTGGGGAGTTTTATTCCTTCTCCCAAAGGCAGAATATCTACATAAATTATTTGGAATTCTTCTGCATGGGAGATTTGACTTTCCTTCCTCATTTATTAATTTATTCAATCATTTGTATGTCCTTAGATTCCTGGGTATTTACTCCATACTTCAGGTTATCATCCAATACTCCTTTATTTCATCTCTCAAACTGTTCCAGCTTTGGCCATTCAGAACTCTTTGAACTGGCTCCTGAGTTTCTTTGCCACACTCCCATCAATGTTTTGCATAGTTTCAACCTCTTCCTTACCTACTGGCACTACCTACTAACATTCTACGCTCATCTTCTGTATTCTGCCCCACTCTTAGGATGAGCCATTTCTCCAAGAAGCCCTAGTGTCTGTTAGTGGAAAATAGTATTAGAAACTAAGATCTGGGTGCTATGCATACTTATTGTCACTTGAGTGTCATTTCTTTTAGGACTTCTCAGATCTGGGCAGAGAAAAAAAAAAATACATGTATATACTAAGTTGGCCTGCAGCCATAGCCCTGTGGCATCTGATCCCATCAGATCTCAGAAGCTAAGCAGGGTCGGGCCTGGTTAGTACTTGGATGGGAGACCGCCTGGGAACACAAGGTGCTGTAGGCTTGGGAGAAGGACCCAGCAACCCACTCCCCCGAAAAAAAACAATCAGCCATTGGAAACCCTATGAATAGCAGAGAAGCACTAACAATAGTGTTTCGCCTGCTATACATAGGGTTGCTATGAGTTGGATACCGACTCGATGGCACCTAACAACAACATAGTAAGTTGTATATACACATATCTATAAGTGCTTCTGTGGGTAAAGTATCGCTATCAATCTAAACATGAGTTCTTATGGATATGCCCAACTCAAATCCACCACAAGAAGAATCATTCCCCTTTGTCTTCCTCCTTTTTTATAAATTCCCACATCAATGGTGGGAAATTGGTCTTCTACATCTACTATCATTTACATAATTGCCCCATTCCAGTCCACGCATACAGCAGCATGAGAATTGTTATCCAATACCCTTGTGGGAAACTATTTCATCAACTAGACAGAGAGCTCTTGTTGTTGTTGTTGTTGTTGTTAGGTGCCATCAAGTCAGTTTCCAACTCATAGCTACCCTTATAGGGTTTTCAATGGCTGACTATTTTGGGATTGCCTTGGGAGTGGATTGCCAGGTCCTTCTCCCATTTTTGCGTGCTGGGAATTGAACTCAGGACCTCAGAGACTGCAGCACAGTGCTCTACCAACTGAGCTAAATCCCAGCAGCTCCTTTTGTCTTTAGTTCTACAGATTTCACTCCCTTCCACAGACACTTAGGTCAGAGTCTCCTCCCTTGCCCACCCATCCCCTGGAATGACACATTTAACATACAGTTAGATTCTCTTGTCACAGTCTGCATCCCTTCCTGGGAACCCAAGCCCTTCAATTATTTTTAAAATGTGCATTTATTAAAGTTCACTCTTGGGAGAAGGACCCGGCAACCCACTCCCCAAAATCAATCTGCCATTGAAAACCCTATGAACAGCAGAGAAGCACTGACAATAGTGTTTCACCTGTTGTATACAGGGTCGCTATGAGTCAGATATCGACTCCTAGGTACCTAACAACAACAACAAAGTTCACTCATTGTTACATGGCTTTTACAAATGCATGGTACCATGGATCAACCATTATCGAAATTTTACTGATCTATAAATATTCTGGGGGGCTGGGATTTAGCTCAGTTGGTAGAGCGTTGCACTGCAGTCTCTGAAGTCCCGAGTTTGATTCCCAGCACTGCAAAAATGGGAGAAGGATCTGGCAATCCACTCCCAAGGCAATCCTGAAACAGTCAGCCATTGAAAACCCTATGAGGGTCGCTATGAGTCAGATACCGACTCGATGGCATCTAACAACAACAAAAATATTCTGGGCTGGGATTTAGCTCACTTGGTAGAGCGCTGCGCTGCAGTCTCTGAGGTCCTGAGTTCAATTCCCAGCACTGCAAAAATGAGAGAAGGACCTGGCAATCCACTCCCGAGGCAATCCTGAAACAGTCAGCCATTGAAAACCCTATGAGGGTTGCTATGACTCAGATACCGACTGGACAGCACCTAACAACAACAACAACAACATAAATACTCTTGCTGTTGTTGTTGTTAGGTGCTGTCAAGTCCAGTCCGACTCATAGCGACCCTATGTACAGCAGATCGAAACACTTGCCGATTCTGTGCCAGGCAAACCATCTTATTTATGTTTAAGCCCATTGTTGCAGACACTGTGTCAATCCACCTGGTGGAGGGTTTTCCTCTTTTGCGTTGACCTGCCACTCTTCCAAACATGATGTCCTTCTCCAGGGATTGTTCTCTCCTGACT
>VMDO01004241.1:0-60396 GCA_007922755.1 Pedetes capensis
AAAAAAAAAAAAAAAAAAAAAAAAAAAAAAAAAAAAAAAAAAAAAAAAAAAAAAAAAAAAAAAAAAAAAAAAAAAAAAAAAAAAAAAAAAAAAAAAAAGAAAGGAAGAAAGAAAGAAAGAAAGAAGGAAAGAAAAAGAAAAAAAAAAAAAAGGAAAACCCCACGAATAGCAGAGAAGCACTGCCAAATATAATGCCAGAAAATGAGCCCCCTGGCTGGAAAACATACAAGAAGCAACCAGGGAAGAGCTGCCTCTTCAAAGTAGAGTCAACTTAATGACAGGAATGAAGTAAAGCCCCTGGGACCGCCTTTTGCTGCTGCGGCACTACTCAAAATGAGAAGAAACATAGTGACTGCAACAATGGGCTCAAACATAAAAAGATCTTGTGCATGGCACAGTGTTGAGTAGTGTTTCATTCTGTTGTACAATAGAGTTGCTAAGAGTGGGACCAGACTCCATGTCACCTAACAACAGTGACTCTACATCTCCCTCTAGTGGTCAGAGAATTTCTCAACCCATGCCTACTCCCTTCCTTGCTGCCTACTCCTGCTCAGAAAGCTCTTTCTTATACACCTCATCTGTCTGTCTGTCTGGCCACTCTCCTACTCTATTCTTCCCCCTAAAACTAAGTGCCTCCTCTCAATTCCTCTTTATAAAGCTCCTCAGGACCGGAGGTTTATTCACTTTGCTGTATCATTTCCCCTCATCCTGTGCCCTCCTCCCCATCCCTGGCAGACTCTCAGCTCTCCATGAGAGAAGTGGAAGCTGGGAAGTGAAGTGCGCAGATGCAGACTGCAGGGAATGCTGGGAGTGAAGCTGGCAAAGGAGATCGGCTTGGGAAAGAACACTGTGCAAGACTTCAGGAAGTTTGGACTAGCTAGGCAGCAGCCACGGATGAAATGAGGGAAGGAGAAATAGGCTGAGGTACCTCATGGGCTGTGTCCGGAGAGCTGTCTTCAGGTCTTCCACAACTTGGTTCCTCATCCCTGTCTCCTCCTCATCAAACGCATACAGACTCTGCATCTGATGACAGTAGGTAGAAAGGAGCAAAGGTCATGCTGGCCCACCTGCCTCCCAGGCCCCTGTGCCCCCAGTCTAGGTGTGAGACTCAGGGGCCACCCTTGCCTTGGAAAGGGTGAGGCTTCAGGGAATGATTACTAAGACAGAGTCAGACTCAGAGGACTGGTTCTGGTCTGGGACTCCAGTTTCCTCATCTGTG
Source organism: Pedetes capensis (assembly GCA_007922755.1). Classification (NCBI taxonomy): domain Eukaryota; kingdom Metazoa; phylum Chordata; class Mammalia; order Rodentia; family Pedetidae; genus Pedetes; species Pedetes capensis. Next base: position 1,220 of record VMDO01004241.1, read on the forward strand.
AAATGACGAGTATTAGCCCAGCCTATTTCCCAAGTCTGTGTGGTGTCCAGGTGGGTTAATAAGGGTTTACATAGTTGGGGGACTCTGATGTCCCAAGGAGCAGTGGATTATGATAAGATCTTATAAATCACTTGGGAAGCTGTTGAGCTCCAGTGATTGGGGTACTGAGAAGCAGGAAAAGGAGGTTTTGTGGGGCAAAGGGACCACTCCCCTTCCCCCACCTCCATGGCCTGTCAGGGCAGGAGAGGGGTGGGCACTCACCGCAGCCATGGAATTGATGCGGTCGATGTAATAGTCAGGCCAACTGGTTGCCAGCTTATTGGGATCCTCCTGCTCCTGGAACAAGAAGGATGGTATGGACCAACCAGCAAGACAGGCCTATGGCCTGAGACCCTGAGCTTCACTTCTAGCCCTGCCTACCGTGGGTTACCTGGAGGAAAATGCAAAGTCTTTTCAGATCTCCATTTCCTCGTCAATAACATCCTGGCAACAAACTTTGAATCTTATGACTAACCAATGATATGGGCAGAAAACACATGTTATTGTTGTTGTCATTAGGTGCCATCAAGTCGGTATCTGACTCATAGCGACCCTAGGTACAACAGGTAAAACACTATTGTCAGTGCTTCTCTGCTATTCATAGGGTTTTCAATGGTGGATTGATTTGGGGGAGTGGGTTGCCAGGTCCTTCTCCCAATCGAAAACACACAGGTTAATGCTTTCAAGGAATAGCTTGTAAAACCTTTAAAATACTCTTTCTCCTATCATAGCTGTTCTGCTCAGATTTAATAAAATACAATTTTATGGCTGTTGAGTCTAATACAAATTTGTGCTTTCCTTCCTCCTTTCCTCCCTTCCTCTTCCCTCCCTCTCGCAACTTGAAGTTTAAGGGCTGCTTTTTTCATAATGAGACTTATTGACATACAGCATCATCTTCTTCAGGGGCTTAAAAAATATGCACTGTGATACTAGAAAATGGCTTGTCATGTATGCAGCCCATGCTTCTTGTCAAAGATTCTAAGACTCCAGGACTTTTCTCCCCAGCAGTCCTGGGTTCTAGCAATGGTATGGTCACCTGCCATCACTGACCAGGCACCTTGGTGAGTTCTCTGCCTCTCTAAGTTGTCTTTACCTCTGGTATAGAGTAAAAGAGTAGACTGGATCCTTTCTCAGGTCCCTCCCAACTCTGAAAGGGTATGTGATATCTTTCCCCCTAGTACCAGAGGTTGAACCCAGGGTCTCACACATACTTTGCAAGTGTTCTACCAATAAGCTGCCCTCAACCCATCTTTTATTTTTTATCTTGAGACAGGGTCTCCCTAAGTTGTACAGGTTGCCTCTGGCTTCAAACCTGTGATCTTCCTGCCTCTGCTTCCCTAGTCACTGGGATTACAGGTATCACCTGTGCCCAGCTGAAAGGGAGTGTGATTCTATTCCTCCCATTTTAAAAGGTGAACCTGGTTCAGTATGGAGCCCTGAGGATGAGACAAATGTCCTGACCAGGAAGGGTAAGAAGAGCCATGGAGAGGCACAACATGAAGGAGTTCAGAGCCTGACCTGACCTGCCTGTCTTCTCCAGGAGGGCTTGGGAATAACCAGATTCTCATCTCCAAAGAGCCACACTCCCAGGTCAGAGGAACGAGCTGCAACCCATGTCTGAATAGTGGAAGAGCAGAAGGGAGCAGAGCAAGGTGAACCAAGGAAAAACAAATAGAAGTGTGCAAGAAACGGAAAGGCTAAAATAAAAAGGGGCAAGAGAGAGACAAGAGAGAAACAGATGAGCAAGCAGAGATGGAGAGACAGAGGAAGAAAGAAGAATGTAGCCACAAGGAATAGAGGGAGGAGATAAAATCCAATTAAGTCTTCACTGGAGCCTCCCATATCCCTTCCAAAGGGGGAGCGGGGCATAGGTAGGAGACCAACTGTTTGTAAGTGAACAACAACAGAGGGATAAACCATGTAGGAAAAAAAGACCCCGGTGTGACCCGTGCCCTGGCACACGGCTGAGGCTAAAGACCCACAGAGGACTTCCTACTCAACCCTTGCAAACTGGCTTCTTCCAACTAAACTGCTCTGGATCTGGCCCAGGGCTGCAGGCCCACTGTGTAACCATGCCGGGAAGCAGGCACAAGAAGGGAGTGGGGACACCTCACCTCTGGATCTCTCTGATCCAGCCCTACTCCCAAACTGGATAGGAACCTGCTCAACAGGGTTTTGGAAAGAGGACCCTAATTGCCTGTGTGCAATCCCTCCATGGACAAAGATCTGTTATTTTCCTGTTTTTTTTCACTGTTCTTCCACCACCTAGAACAGTGCTGGTATACACACTAGACTATCTGTTGGAACCAGGTGCTGTGGTGCATGCCCATAATCCTAGCAACTCAGGAGGATGAGGCAGGAGGATTGCAAGTTCAAGGCCAGAGGCAGCCTGCACAACCTAGCCAGGCACGGTGTCAAAAGTGATAAGAAAGGAGCCAGGGTTGCAGCTCAGTGGTACAACACTTGCCTAGCATGTACAAGGCCCAGAATTCAATCTCCCCCCTGGTACTGAAGGAAAAACCAAAAGACTATCTGTTGAATGAACGTGTGATTAAGGCATTAAGAGCTGTGCCCCTGCTGTGGACCCTGAGGTGCAATCAGAGGGTTCAGGGAGGGGGCACCTTCTTCTTGCTGCAGTAGATCTGCCATTTCTTCTCTGGGGGCAAGGCAAACACGGCCTCCCGGTTTTTATCTGTGAGATCCAATTCATCCTGCAAAGACAACAAGAAAAACATGCCTGAAACTTGATGATGGTTAACGGTAGAATAGTCAGCCCTATCAGAAATTACAATATCCCCAGACCTGTACCCTCAGCCTTCTACCTTTCCCCCAAAGAGCATCAAAGATGCCGTGGGACATTTCAATTTCTACTGGAAGCACAGCCCCATGCCCTTGCCTCATCCATGCCCCTGCATCTTCTGTCTGTATTCTCTTGCTTCCTGCTCATCCTGACCTTGTCACTTCAAGTCCCCCTCCTCCTCCAGGCTGTTCTGTTCCTTGTGTCCTCCATCGCTTTGCTGCTCCCCCAACTTCTTACCCAGGGATTCTTGTCTGCCTGCCCTTGTCCTTCCTAAACTTACCAACACCACAAGTCAAGGCCTATCAAAGAAAGGAGTTGTCCACAGATCTGATCCTCTCTCTTTCTCTAGGATCCATCATTCAAGCCTACTTGCCTCTTGAGTCGCTCCCCTACCCCAGTGTGGGTCTCAGGATGGGCTAGGGGAGCTGGTGGAGACAAGGGGCTGAGAAGACTTATAAGTGTACCATCCCAAAGGAGGCGTGGGTCCACTTCCCATGGAAGGAATGCCTGCCTGAGGCAGCCCCTCCACCCACCCCCAGAACCCCCAAGACAAGGCTGTGCCAGGCTGGACCACAATTTCTGAGGATTGGCAAGCTACTGTGGTTATCATATTTGGAGGTCACTCTACAGGTCATTTGGGGTGACTATATTGGTTTGGCCATCACACATGGCCACTAAATTGCTATTTCTTTGAAGCTTCTTAGTTCCTGAGCAATTCCAGAGTTCATCAAAGAGTTAATGGGCCATGGAGAACATAGTGTGATTTTTATCCAGAGTGTAAGTTTTAAAATCAAAAGCAAAGCTCATGTTAAGACTACAAAGCAAAATATTACTAATCTTTAAATTTTCAGTTATGATAAACAGTAAAAGCAGTATCTTAGGAAGTATAAGGGTCTTAAATCTTAAGCTCAATAATCTTTTATCTATACTTTTATTCAAGGAGAACATTTAAGACTTCACTGAGTTCAGAACTATCAAATAGAAATGTAGTATGAGTAACATATACAGAGGGTGCCAAAAAGCATATACATATCTTGGGACAAAAACTTCCCATTTTGCTATTTTAAGAATGAGTCATATGCTTGTTCCAATGTGCTAATAGAAGTATAATCCAGAAAGTCATATTATACATTGCTACTGTAATTCAATTCAACTTCAAAAAGTAATACATAGATAGCATCTCTTACAACGTGTATCCATTCTTGGTATCCCCAGTATTTTAAAAATTTTCTGGTCACATAAATTAAGAAGAAATAGGTGAGGTTAATACTACATTTTATTTCAACCCATATAACTAAAATGTGATCATTTCAACATGTAATACATGTAAAAAGAGGTAAGATATTTTAGATTTTCTAAAAACCAAACTAAGTCTTCAACATCTGGTAAGCATTTTATACTTCAGGTTTGTCTCAGTTCAGACTGGACAGCAGCCTCAGGTGGCCAACTGCTGCCATCTAGGTACCATAGGAATGGCTATTTGAAATAATGCCCATCAGTTCACCTGCCTATGGAACTAAAGACTTCTGGAGAGTTAGTGCTGAAGGTTCTTTCCTACAACTGCCCTCTACATACCCCAGAAATAGCCTTGATTGAAATTCCCAGAATCCTGGATGTTCTGGGAAGTTTCCATTTGCACATTTAGAATCAAAAATAAAAGTGAATTACATGCCTCTTACATTTCCCAACACAACCTCCCCCCCTTCAACCTTGTGTCCTCCCTTACACTTAGTTCTAGCAGGACAATCCTCCCTACCCATGCCCATCCAGGACCCTGGCCTAATTCCTATAGTTCAAGGTCGGCCTCTCCCAGCAAACTTTCCACTACCTTCCAGATTGGAACCATCTCTCCCTACCTGATGATGGAGCAGTTACATCTGACCTTGAATTCCGGTTATTTATGTACATGTCGTTTCTAGCTGGTGGCCTCCATCTCTGAATCAATGAGCATCTCCTGGTGATTTTGCTCAACAGCATGGGATCTTGATGGCCACTCCTTATTGAATCTTTTTCCTGCCTTCTTCAGCAGGGAGACTCTCAAACAGTCCCTCATGCTTTGTTCTGTTCCTTCTTGGGCTCCCTTGATGACTTCTTTTTTATCCTGTCTTCAAATATTGACATCCCTTTGGGCACCATCCTGAATCTTTTTCTCTCCTCCCTCCATGACTTGCCCTAGGTGAAACCTTCCCACTCATTCTCAGAGATTCCATTATTATCCCAAACCCTTATGAACCTGTGCCTCCTGCCCACCTATGAGACCCAGCATCCTCCTTTGCTTTGAAGTCCCTCAGACACTCCATACACTCATGTTGCTTTGCTAGGTGCCAGGCACAGTTCAAAGTGCTTAATGTTTGTTTCAACTTGTAATAACCCATTTTACAGATGAGGCAACTGAGAGAATATGCAAATTGAATTTACCATCCCAGCCCCCTAAATTTGAAACTCCTCCACTATAGCCTGTCCTGTACAGGACCAAACATCTACCCTGTTCATGTCAGAAACCTGGGTAATTCTTGATTCCTACTTACTCATTCTCACTCATTGATCCTCCCCAGTCCTGTTACCTTTCCTCCTACAGATCTTTAGATCAGCCCACTCCTCCCTACACTCACTGACACTTTAGTCCAAGCCACCACTGTCCCTAGCACAAGGTCCTACAGTACCCTCCTAATGATCAACTCAGACTCCTTCTTTAGCAGAGTGCCCTGAAGGGCTTTTGGGGACAACAGATCGGATCACCTCAAAGCCTTTGATGAAAAACTGTGCTGTGGTGCATACACTTACAATCCCAGAGAGTCAGGAGCCTGAGTCAGTAGGATCACAAGTTCAAGGCTGGGTGCAGCCTGTGCAACTTAGCAAGACCCTGTCTCAAAATTTAAAGAAATTAGCAAGGGTCTCAGAATGCGACTCGGTGATAGAACACTTGCCTACTATGTGGGAAGCCCTGGGTTCAACCTTGTAGTACTGCAAAAGAGCCTTCAGTGGCTTTCCACTATTTTTGAGATGGAACCTTGGATCTTTAGTTATTTGGCCTTCATTGTGTCCCCCCAAAGAATGTAGCTTTTTTAGGATCTGCAACTCTTGCCTGCGCTCTTTCTACTCCGAGGGGCCCTCTGTCACAATTCTGCATTCCCATTCACTTAGCTGACATCACTGTGTTTGGGGGACTCACTGGAAATGTCACCACTTCACAGGGCCCATTGTAACCACCTCATCTAGAATAAAGCTCCCCAACAGACACTCCCAAGCTCCCTGTGCCAACACCACACTGTTACTGCTCTTCAGGACCAGGTTTCCCTAGACTTCCCATTCTACAGGCAGGGCCCTGTCTGACAGGTCATCTCTAAATCCCTAAGAGTTTTGTAGGCTCCAGAAGTTCAGAAGTTGGAAGGCTTTCTAAGAAATATTTTTCACTTGTTTGATCAATACTCCCATATTAGTGTCTTTAGGCAAGACTTGTCCTACTCATTCTTGCTTTTGCTAAAGTCTCTTATAAGGATCTTGCTCACTGAAGATGCTCAGTTAATATTTTTAATAAAGGGGAGGGGAGAACATTTCTCATCACATTGTTCTTTCAAAACTCACACACTCTATTTAAGAAAGCATCCCTAACACACACCAGTCAGGCTCCAAACCTATCCTGCACGAGCAAACCTTCATTCCCCAGCCCCACCATAGGGAAATGTATAAATCAGGAAACACTGAGTTTTCCCAACCTATTGTGATAAGAAAACTGTTAACTTTTTTCACAGAACATGTGTGGTCTCATCTTCCAGTGGCTCTGCAAATTTGAAGGGCTGGACTGTTTTAACCAGATCCACCTATCAGCAAATACAAGTATAAAGCCACATTCCAGACCATGTGCCCTGTTTCATTACCAGCTTGACTACTGTCCCACCATAAGAATGCCCAACTAAGAGCTAATGGTAGGTGAACTGTGCTTATGGCTCTATGCCAGGGTGCAGGACCTGCATGCCTGGTCTGGGACCTCTCTTGGTGTGTAGACTTTGTCTCAGCAACTGACCTCCAAAGAGAGGACTCATGCTTCCTTTCTCTTCTGTCTCTTTGTGATCAGAGTATGAAGTTTCACACACAGGGCTTCCCATAATGGTAGAGGGTGCTGTAATCTGGAGGGGCATTGCAGAGTCAGGTAGGTCTGGTGTTATTGTGAACGAGGAATCTCTGGCTGCCCTTGGCTAGGTACAAGATATAGTTATTCTGAACCTGGGTGGGTCCTGGGCATGATAGAGTTATCTCTACCTCCACTTTTCTAACCAATCATCCCCTGTTCAAAGGTGCCCAGTGTCTGCCTATAGAATCCCACTCCATACATTCTTCCTGCCTCTGAAATTAAAGGATCCTAGGGAAATTCCAGAAAGCAGAAGAGAGAAGACTATCAAGAGTTCTATGTGCTTTGAGACTACCTCCTGACTGCCTAATTTCACAAAAGCTTGGATGTACACCTCCTATCATAGGCAAACTTCTGCACCATATGGTCTAGAATCCAGCAGGAATATGGAGCAGGTCTTTTCATTCTGGAGACCATTTCATGGTTCACCCTATGTAGCTGAGGTGTTTTAGGGCATCCACTGTAGCCCCAAGAAAAGTTTGGAGAGGTGGAGATGCAGCTTTGAGCTCCTGCCATTTTTCCTGCTCTGCTTGTCTATCCTCCCTCCTCCCCACACTCGACACCTTCCACTCCCCACCCTTCACTGACCACCAGCTCTGCAAAGCGGACGTTGAGCTCCTCTGGGTTCGGGATGGGACTAGAGAACTCCATGTACTGCAGCGGGTGGCTGTCCCGGAGGTCGATCTCAGGGAGGTTGCTGCCCCCAAAGCAGCACAGGAAGCCCAGGCCATGGTGGCTCCTCTTGCGGAGGGCCATGGTCACTGCAGGCTGGCAGGCAGATGTCCTAGGTCCTCATCGTGATCTAGGCAGAACAGAGAACACCAGCTGTCAGGCATGGCAGGCAGCCAAGCAGGCGGGAACACAGGTCACTCTGCCTTCAGAACCCGCTTGTCCCACAGATTGTCAAGGGCCTCAATCCAGTAGCCGAGGCCACCCCCCTTCTCCCAGCACCTCTCTGTGTTCCTTCAGGTCTTTCTACACAGAGGAATTTTCTTGTCCCCACCAGGTCCTGAGTGTTTCCTGTCACAGACACTTTTCCATTCCATTTCATTGCCCTCAGAGGAGAGAGAAGGGCAGCGGTCTCAGCATGTGACCTCCAGGGGATCAGAGCTGGTATGCATCTTATGCTCTCCATGACTGTGCAGATGGGATCCTGTTCCTTGTCTTCTGGAAGATCAGTGTCTAGCATGGTTCCCTGACTCACTTGATCCATTTCAGGGTCTGGGGATGACGGATTTAAAGCCCTTTCCCAATGGGGGGGGGGTGTTGAAATAGGATGGCAGAGGAAACACCAAGCTTACTGAAGGGCCCAGCTCCTGGAGCAGGGGCCTCCGGAGGAGAGGACCGAAGGTTTCAGAGATGTGCTCAGTTTTCTGCCCAGTCTGGTGTACTCAGGAACATTTAGATCAATGTGAAATACCAACAGGCAAAGGCTCACCCATCTATCTAGGAAGAGAAGACCAACTGTTCTCAGGTCACCAGTGAGCCAGGAGAGTGAACTCTGGGTAAGCTGATGGGACTGACCATGGGGATGGCATTCAACGTATTAGATGAAATCTGGAAAGATTTACTTCTTATACCAACCAAGAGGACGACACTGCTCTGGCCAGAGACTAGAACTGATGGGTGTCCAATAGTTGGGCACTGGTTGGACCAGAAAGGGTTAAATCCTTGGTGTGCCACAGGGGCAGCCCAGCTCAGTGGTGACCAGCTTGAGGAGGACCAGTGGCTCTGGTTATGGTTGCCACATACCCTCTATATTGATTAAGTCCAACCATCAGTACACAGGCCTCTTGAGGGCAGAACCATCCTCAACCATTAGTTGTTAAGCATATTTCAGATAAGCTTTATGGGCTCAGCAGGGAGACCACAGCTCATGCACTCACTGCCACCCACCTAGATTCCCCCACTCTGTACATACAGATATTAATTTTTTGGACATAAATACAGGTTCTTTTTTGTCCCTATTGGATATTATTTGAGTGAAGTCAAGATATTTTTGAGTCTTAGGGTTGGGAATATAGCTCAGGAATAGAGCACTTGTCTAGCTTACACAAGACCCTGACTGGGTTCAATCCCTGGCATTACACACAAAAAGATAGATAGATAGATAGATAGATAGATAGATAGATAGATAGATAGATAGATGATAGATAGATAATTTCAGTCTTGATTCTTAGCTGTTTTTCCTAGAGTTGGGTCATTAACAGATTAGAATGCCTGAATGAAGGACACTCACATTGTTGCTCAAAACGTTGACTGCAGTGAGGACGTAGACGGCAACAACACAACAACCTTGTCTTTGGGATAACAGAGAAGTATTCATTGATAATCTCAGGGCATAGTTATTCAAAGGGCTCCAAATCCAAGGGACGATGCTTTTTTCTGTCTATAGCTATCTGGCCATGGCATCCAATCTCATCAGATCTCAGAAGCTAAGCAGGGACAAGCCTAGTTAGTCCTTGGATGGGAGACTGCCTGGGAATACCAGGTGCTGTAGGCTTGGGAGAAGGACCTGCCAGCCCAATTCCAAAACAATCAGCCATTGAAAATCCTATGAATAGCAGAGAAGCACCGACAGGCATGGCACAGTGTTGGGGAGTGTTTCGTTCTGTTGTACATGGGGTCAGAATGAGTCAGACTTGATTCAATGGCACATAACAACAACTTTTTTTCAGCCCTCTTTTCTATAAAGACAACATAAGAGATTTTTCCTAAAGCCCTGTGGAACTCAAGATATGCTTAACTAAGGCATTCCTTCGAACCAACCTCTAGAATCTTATCAAGAAAGAAAACAAGACAAATATGGCATACAGTGTTCCTAATGAACTCAATTTCTAAAGAACATTATTTCCCAACTCCTAACAATCTAGTTAATAACACAGTGTAATCTTATCTTGACTCATATAAGCCTTTGTTTATTTAATTGCTATTCTAAAACTTTTACTGGGTCTATTTTTATTTTTCTTTATAAACCTCATGATAGGCTATTTAATAGGCCCAGATTTAAGGATGCCTTGTATTATTGATTATCATTTTCCTGGTTACATATTGGCTGTCACAAACAGTAAGGGCTCCTTGAAGGCAAGAACTGTGTCTCCTGCCTCTCTAGCACCCACCCACATGTCTATAGTTAATAAAAGACTTGCATTTAGTGGGTGCTCAATGAATAGTTCTTGGTCTATTGGGAAATGGCTTATGCTCATAGAAAAGGAGGAAAGAAGGGTCACTCTAAATCTGTGAGGAAATATTGATTGAAATCAGGAACCTCTGTGGGGAATAGCAAGAAGATAGTCCCAAAGGCTAGAGGTGAGGGAGCAGCCAGCATGCTAACAGCAACCGTGGTACATGGTGGCAACGACTTGAGGAAAACAGAGGGAGGGGAGGCCTTAGAATATTCCATGGGACTTGGTAGCCAATGGCCAAGAGAGGGTGAGACAAAGCCCTGGTATCCAATTGTTAGGCTTTAGCACCCAATTGTTAGGCTTTAGCAAAGTACCAAGTCTGTTGGCAGGTAGAGGTGGACTGTCCTGGGGGTCTTCTGACCACTGTCAAGTTTTGGATTATCATGCAGAACATCAATCAGACCCTCATAGTTGCCGCAACCTCTAAAATGCAGAAGGAGCTGGTGGGCAAGACTGCTCTGCATAGGGCCTAGAATTTGAGAAGGAAGATCCCAGAGGCTGTGATAAGGCTGAATTAGCAGCATGGTGAAGCTCTAGCAAGAACAGACTGATGGCTGGGAGGACCTGTGATCCCCTCTTCCTGCCTTCACTCCCTCAACTTCTTGCTCTTCTAGTCTCCCTCCTCAGCTTTCTATGCTCTTCTGCCCCTACACCAGGCCTTGTTAGGAGCAATCAGGGGGAGGGCCCAGGCTGCTACACCTTGGCCTAGGCTTACACCAGCTGTTCACAGCTGTGACTGCTCTGATCAGTCAGTTCCCTTGCAAAACCTGTTGTGAAATATTTTACCATCTCCCCCAAGTGCAGAAGTAAGGTGCTGTGGCCCTGGGTGGGGAGGGGAAAGAAGTCAACACAGACTCTCCAGACAGGAATTACCATCCCCCTAAAGAAGTTTCTTGCACACTAGGGAGCAGGTCACATAGTTGCCCTTTTAAGGGGCCTCCTGCGTGACAGCTCCCAGGTCTGTTTATGTTCCTGAGGATAAACCCTGTCCCAAGGAAGGGAAAAGGTTCTTAGGTCTTTTCCTGCCTCCCTTTCTTGAGGCCTCATCTGAACATCCATGACTAAACCTACAAGCTGCAAGGGGCCTTGGAAAGCACACAGCTGCATGAGAGAGACCAATTGAGGTTCAAAGAGGAAATATCCTAAGACAAAGATGGAAGTAAAACTCAAGACTCCAGCATCCATCAATGGTCTGATTATTGCCCCCACCAGGTCAGGGGGCTTTTTGCTCATCTTGCCCCAGGTCCCAATTACCTCCTTCCACTAGGGAAGACCAACCTCTGCAGCTTAGCTAGGAATACCTGGAGTCTCAAAGGCCCCCTAGACTGAGAGAAGCTGGCAGAGCACCCCAGTGCCTGTTTCTTCTCCACCAAGAGGAATCACTTCCAGCTCCCAAACCCTGATTTCTCACCACACCCCTACCCTCCCTCATTCCAGCACCCTGAAGCAGGGGATAAGCAGAGGCCTTGAAGTCAGACAGACCAAGCCTCGTGGTTTGAATGTGAAATGTCCCCCACAGGCTCAGGTGTTGAACACTCAGTCCTCAGCGGGTGGCGCTATTTTGGGAGGTTCTGGAAACTAGGAGGCAAGGGCCCAGGTGGAGGAAGTAGGTATTATGGTTTGGACCTAAATTGTCCCCCAAATGTCAGTTGCTTGGTCCCCAGCAGGTAGCACTGTCTTGGAAGGTTGTGGAACTTTGGGAGGTGGGTCTTAGATTTGTAAAAATGATGTCACTAGGGGTGGGCCTTTGGAGGTTTTACCTAGGACCTAAGGCACGGTCTTTCTCAGTTCCTGGTCCATCATGCTGTGAGGTCCTTTGTAACAGGCCCTGCTGCTACCACTGCCATGCCTGCATTGCTACCATTATGGACTGATTCTCTAACCATGAGTTTCCAGTAAATCCCTTCCCCCATAAGTTTGTGTGGGTTGGTTGGCTTGTTTTCTGCTACAGTGACCACAGCTGCCTAACATAGTAGGCCACTGGAGGTGGGCCTTTGAAGGTTATACCTGTTCCTGTTCCTTCCTTGCTCTCTGCTTCCAGTCTGCTTAGGGTGAATAGCCTCTGCCACATGCTCCTGCCTCACCATGGGCCAGAGTCAGAGGCAATAGCCATGGACTCAAACCTCTTAAATTCAGGAGCCAAAATAAATTCTTCCTCCCTAAAGTTGTTTATACCAGGTTTGCCACAGCAATGAAAAGTCCAAATAACACACTGGGCATCGACTCTTGGTTTTGCTTTGCTGGCTGAGAATGTCCCTTAACCTCTCAGAGTCCTAGGCTCCTCATTCATGATGCCAAGATAATCGCAGCATCTTCTTCAGTGGGTTCGGTGAGGAGACAATGAAGCAATGGGAATCAAAAGCCCAGAGCACCCTGGCGCTCACTAGGTGGAGACGAGCACAGCCACTGGGCTTCGTTTTCAGGATCCTCACAAGGTGATGCTTGCCATGCCCAGAGCAGCAACCCTGCAGCAGGCCGGGGAGGTGGGGGAGGGCTTCCCAGAGTCTCAAACCTGGAACTCTAGACCCAAAGAGCTGGGCTTTTCCCTGGGCTCTGAGCTCTCTCTAATGAGAAAGGTAAATGAAGACACCATGACTGTTTGAGGTGGTTGAGGTGCTAATTACCCCAATTTGTTCATTACACAATGTACACATGCATTAAAACATCACACTGCTTTCCACAAATATGTATGACTGTCGTATGTCAATTAAAAAGAAAATAAACTAAAAATTAAGTTAAAAATAAAAGAAGAATGGAACAATCCTGGTCACTGACCTGTGCAGGGAGTGAGAAAGTGAAGTGGCCCAAGGCTGTTTGATTCTGCAAAATCCCTTTAGGAAGGGGAGCAATGGTATTTTCCACCTGGAAACCGATCTGAGAAACAACAGGGGGAGATAGGAAGCAAGGACAGAACGAAACTCAGCAGACTTAAACTCGGGCCGGAGAGATTGAACCTGTCTCTGGCATGACCCACTTTTCTCTCCATGGAAACTTCCCCAGTGCACGCAGCCCTCCATATCCTGTCCCCTTGCTACCTCCTCTCTTCCTGCAGGGACAAGGTCTTTTCAGGGCTGTCTGCCCCTGAGCATAGGCTGACTAGCCTAATGCACTGAGCCATTGGGTCAGCACCTCCTCTGAGGACCACCAGGCCCATCTCAAAAGGTCTCCTCCAGGTCTTGGCCTCACTGTCACAGTCCTGCCATATTGGGGAATATTTTGCCTCAACTCTGAAACTGGGGTTTGGCCCAACTCTGTCACTAACAGTTGCGAGCCAGGGGCCTCAGAGTTTGCCTCTCCAAGCCTCAGTTTCCTCCCTGTACAATAGCTGGCTTTAACTGAAGACCTCCAAGGATTCCACCAGCTCTGATCTTTCCCATTGTCTGGCTCCACTCCATTCCCAAAGGCTTCCCAAGGGGCTCCCTCAGCCCACACTGAGCACTTCCCCCTACATTCTGCCCCAAGGCAGGAAGGACTTCCTCTGACTTGACTTCATTCCTCCCATTTGGTCCGAAAAGATGAAAATCCTAATCCTTACCCCCAAGCCTTGACTGGTACATAACCAGTCCACATAACAGCTCTTACATTTCAGGGCTTGCAAAGTCTGATGTCATCAGTGTGTATTCCTTCGTTGTAAAGGCAGAATAATGCTAATACTTCAGATCAGGCCATGTGCTAGACACTGGGCTATAGCTACAATTTATCCCTGCAACTGCCTGAGATAAGTGGTTTCATTTCAAAGAAATTATAAAAGAAAAAGCAACAAGCAAACTGTGGTATAGAGAGGTTCAATACCACACATAAGGTCACATACTAGTTAGTGGCAGAGCTAAGATCTAGACCCAGCACTATCTAACTTGAAAGCTATAAACCAAATCTATCCAGCCTTTTGGCTTCACTGGACCACATTGAGAGAAGAGGAATTGTCTTGGGCTGCTATAAATTATATAATATAGTTAGTGCATATAATAACGGGGGTGGGGTGTCATGAAGAAAATAAACACTAAAAATACATGATGTTAAAAGATTCATAAAGCCATGTTACTAGCTGACCTGGACTGCATGGTGGCCTTTGAGCCACAGGTTGAATATGTCTCCTGTAAACCATTATGCCTCAGGGCACATATCCAATATCCTAAGTTGAGCTCAGCTCAGAGTTTTCTCCAGTGTTCTGCAGATTCAGACTCAACAATTCATGATTCTGCATTTCCTGTGAGCTGATCCGGGTGTTCTCACAGTTCTGCAATCCCATTTCAGCTTCACAATGACCTTTTGAGGTGGCTATTATTATAATGTCCCCTTACAGGTGATGCCACTGAGGATTTGGGAGGTTGGTCAACAACACTCAGCTGCTCAGAGACCCTGCCAAGCACTCACAAGTTAGTACTGCAACTTTAAGTCCGGGGCTCTGGTCACAGATTCAAAGCTGAATCATAAGCACCTCTTTAGTTCTTGGGGCCAATGCTGTAGCTTTGGGCCATTCACATTGCCTTCTCCTATCCCCTCTTCCATTTCTCACCTGGTGTAACAAGGCAAGGACCTGCTATCAACAGTCTCTCCTTGACCACATCTGCAGTGCCTACCAGGACCCAGGCATGGTAACAATGGCTTCCTGTATTATCTCACTGATGCCTCCAATTCTTCAATAGCATCACTGGGGTGATGGCATCAAGACTCTCAGAGGCCAGGCAAATTGCCGAAAGACCGAGTCCTTGAAGTGAAGGGGCTGGTTTTAGGACAGTGGTGTCTCCTTCAACCAATAGATCTTTTTAACCAGCTTAGAGTCCATGTGCTGTACTCGGACCTAGGTGATGAGGAACAAACAAGGCATGGTCCCTTTTCCTAAGGGGCTCCCATCCGGTGGGGACACAGGGCAAGAAAGAAGCAACAACACTGAGGTCAGAAGTATTTTGGTAACACTGAGGGGGGACCTTGTCCAGGCTGGGGGTGGTGAAAGGGAAGTCAGGACAGGCTTCCAGGAGAAGGCAACATTGACTCAGTCTTAAAACAGATATGAGAGTTAAAGAACAGCACAGGGATGGGAAAAGGCATCCCAGGAAAGGGACAGCACACAGGCAAAGGGAGCAACAATAGCATGGCACAAGAGAGGCCAGAGTCCTGACTTGCTAGCCTTGTCCATCTGTGGCTAAATCAATAGGCAAAGGGAGTCAACAGTGGCGAGACTGTTCCTTTGCCTGTCTCTCCCCACCAGGCCTCCTGGGACTGGGGCCCAGAGCCGCTGCATGAACACAGGAATGTAAGCAATTTCCTGCTCCACAGGCAGAGATGGCTCCCTATGCACTGAGCCTCCTGTGCTGCTGGGGGTCACCTAGGAAGTGGCTTTACCCAGGGTCAGCTGCCCAAGGAAGGGTCTGTGCTTTTCTACCCCAGGCTACACAGCTGTGTTGTCTGCCCGCCCATCTGCTACTGCCCACCTGGACCTTGTCTGCTGTCTCTGCCCACCCACCTCCCTACTACCCATTGATCTCTTCACAGTCCATCCGTCTCACCTCTATCCACCTGCACCATACCCACCCCCACCTCAAGCCTCTGCAGACCATCTCCTTGTGCTTGGTGGGAAGCAACAGGCTTAGGTGCCCCAGAACCCTATCCATATTCACTTCCTCCCTGACACTGGTTGAACTGACACTGCCCAGCTCTAGCCCTACACACTCAGCTGAGTTCTTGTTAATTGCCATCAACTCCAGTCAAGTTACTACACCTCTCTGAGCCTCAGTTTCTTTGTGAAATGAAAGGAATAATAGCACATATTGCATGGAATTGTCATGAGCTAATAGTTGTTGAGTACTTAGACCACCACCTAGTAAAATTGGATTGGGGTTTACCTCAGTTTGTAGGGTGTTGCTCTGTGCTCTCTGAGGCCCTGAGTTTGATCCCCAATTCCACAAAAATGGGAGAAAGATGTGGCAATCCACTCCCAAAGCCATCCTGAAAAAATTAGCCATTGAAAACCCTATGAGAGTTGCTCTGAGCTGGACCTGACTTGAGGGCAACTAATAACTAGTAAAATTAAGTGCTATTAATAGCTATATGGATAAGCTGTTATAATTATGAAAATACCTGAATGTTGATGACTTATTCATATATAAAGAAATTTTCTGAAATAGGTAAGTTTTATATAGTATTACAAAGGTTAGCAAATATTACAGGGACCAAACCCAGCTCACAGACTGTTTCTGTAAATGGGTTTTAGTGGAGCCATGCTTGTTGATTTAAGTATTGACTATGGCTGTTTTCATGCAAGAGAGACTGTGTGGCTCACAAAGCCAAAAATGTTTACTACCTGGCCTGTAACCAAAACAGTCTGCCAGTCTCTGTGTTTCGATGTTAAATCCTGTGTAACTGACATTATCTAATCACTGTGTCCTTAATCTACATAAACATCAATTTGGTTCAACTTAATATGTCACACCAGCTCATCACTTGTCCTGTCTGATCCACTGAATCAGGAATTGTGGGCTCCAAACCTAATCACAATAAAGTTATAATTATTGGTTGAGCACTTGCCACATTCAAGGTTTACCTGGAGTTTTCACCTCCTCTTTCCATACAGATGACAAAATCTGAGGCTCAGAAGGATGCTAATCATTAGGCTCACAGAGGATCAGTTCATAATGGTGGTGAGGCCCATGACAAATGACTTCACATCCTTCTGATCAGGAAGCAGAGAGCGCCTACTGGAACCAGGGGTCTGTATAAAAACCTACAAAGGCCTGCCCTCTGTGACTTATTTCTGCCATGCTAGATCCTGCCTCCCAAAGTTCTATAACCTCCCAGGACAGCATCACTGGCTGGGGACCCAATCGCCGAACATATGGCCTTTGGGGCACATTTAGATCCAAACTATAACACCAACTACAACTATGCTGTTCTACTCAGTGGTCTGTTAACTGGGCTGTTGAGAGCAAAAGCATCTCTAAGACAAGAAATGGCAAGCAGAAGACCTGTCATCTCCCACTCCATACATCCAGCTCCCAGACAGCACTGGGCCACATGGCAAAGGGGGTTCAGGCCTGACTCCCTAGCAGGGCAGCTCTCCTAGAGGTCTTAGGCAAGCTCGGAGCCACCTGGTATCCTGACTAGCGGGTGAACCTGGGCAGGGATGGGGAGGGGGTGAGCTACTTTGGAAAGTAAGCAAGCTCTCTTCCCAGGACTGGGACAGCTATTTTTAGTAGCTGCCTATGTCTGGGAAAAGCAGAGAAAGCAAAAGTAAATGCAGTCAGTTCCAGAGCCCCTGTGTGCTGGCTGGCGCTGGGGGATGCAAAGGAGCTGCTGAGCCTCAGAATAGGAGGGGAAAAAAGGGGAGCCCTGCTGGGAAAGTCAAAGCTAAAAATCCTCCCAAGTAATGTTCTCTGACTCAGGGGCAAGAGAGAGTGTGGATTTTCCCATCAGTTCTCTCATCTTGAGAAATGATATAGAATACATGTTTCTTTGTCTCACCGGGGCAGGAAACAAGGAGATGGTGGCTCTCTAAGGTCAGGATCAAGCAGTCTTTAGGCCATTCATCCCAGCCAGCTGCCCACTCAGTGACTACAAAGTACAAAGCAATTTTCTAGGTGTTTCAGATGAGGCAAATGTCACATTCTACCCATATCTGTTCTATAGCCTTGTCGGGGATGCATACACCCAAATTCTACAGGATGTTAAGGGAGGGGGCAAGGTGCTGCTCCAGGCGTGGGGACCACAAAGAGGGAAGAGGTGGTCTGGAAACTTCAGAGGAAGGGGCATTATCCCTGGGCCTCTTAGGAATCAAGGATATTGGCACACACCAGTGGGGATCCGAGAAGGCATTCTCAAAGAAAGAGGTGCAGAATGAGGACCTGGCACCAAAGCCCAAGGTGAGTAAGGGAATCAAAGAGTAGCTCTCCAAGGCAGCAGTGGGAAACAGGAATGGGGCCAGGTGGAGGGAAGCCTTGAGTGCCAGGCTGAGGAAGAGGAAGCCCTTGAAGGATGGATGTTTGGTCTATGGCTGACCCGCTTTTTGGCTTAGAACAGAGGAATTTGTTACACCAAATCAGAGTGGGGATTCAAGCAGACATTTCTGGTGGAGTGTATAGGGTTCATTACAGGAGGGAGAAGAAGGGGCAAGAGCTAGGAAGCAAGTGGGTCTGCCTGGGTGAAAGGAATGAGACCCTGAACTGCGGGGAGGGAGAAGAAGCGGTGGATGACAGAAATGTCAGAGTGGGGGTGAGGGCTAAGCTGCCACCATGTGTGAGAGAGGACTTGGGGCCTTGGCAGGACATGCACTGGGCACGTGAAGCAAGGATGCAGGCTGAGAAAGACAGGGGCAGTGAGGAACTCTAGGGCGGCTCTTGTGAAGTAAACGAGAAGAAGGAATTGGAACGTTCCAGACTCTGAGACCCATTCTAGCCAGAGGTCTGGGGCTCTTGGCCAAACGGAAATACCCCACTCATTTCAACACGCCACTTTGCCTTACCCACTCATGCTTCCAGGAAGCTGAGTCCCTTCTATCCACACAGATGAGGGGTATTACCAGAAGTGCTGCCATGGCAACAGCCTACAGCTTCCTCCTGTGCCTCCTCTTAGGTCTCCATCAGAGAGCCCCACTGTTCTACAGCCCAGGGCCATCCCTCCTGGTCCTCTTCTCCCAGGGTAAAACGCACCTGTCACTCGTGAAAGCAGGACATCCCACAGGGTCATGACAGGTAAACCTGCCCTGGGGTTCAGCCGGAGCTGTATTCATGGCCCCTTCCTAGACCCCTATATGGCCTCTTCCCCCATACTCTCCAGGTTGTCCCTCTCAGCACCCTGCACTGGCATCAGAAAAGGCCCCGAGTGTGGCCTAGGGTGAGCCAGGACATAAATCTGGGACCACAGGCACAGTCCACCTCCTCAGGGGCCACAGTGAGGAAGGAAGGGACTCTGGGAAGGGAACCGAGCTGTCTCCTAGAAGGCAAGTGTGGTCAAAAATGTAGATCCAAGGTGATCCCTCACCTTGCCCCTAATTTTGCTCCCTCAATTTCATCCATCCATTCATTCTAATAAGTATTTGTTGAGCACCTAAGTACTGTGCTAAGACCTGAAAAAATCCACAGGAAACAAGAGTTCAGTTTGGTGGAGAAAGGAGACAAATAAATGTAATAAAGTGTACACATAGTCATGCTAATAGAAGGACAAAAGATGGAGTCTGAGGAATGTTTACAGACGTCATTTCCATGGGGGTTCCCATCCACCTATGCCCTCAGCTCACATAGCTCACAGGGCATATTGTATAGGGCATGAGATCTAGGAAGTAACCAGAGTTGCTACCAAAACTTTAGGACCAGGAATCTATCTCAGGGTTACTGATACTGTAAAAGGCTTAAAACACCCAAATTATTAAGACATAAGGACTGAGTAACGGGGCTGGTCAGGAAGATAGGCACATTACACACACACAAAACCTTAAAGTAATTATCTTTGGGTTGCTAACCTTTTTGGTGATTTTCCTTATGCTTTTCTGGATGTTTTTCAAATTTCCTACTATGAGCTTTTGTTATTTTATCAGAAGAAAAGGATTTTGTTTTTGTTTTTAAGAAAAACTCTAGATGAATAATGAAGATACCTAGGATTGAGTCCAACTCTGTTCTAATAGCCTCCCTGAATAACCCTGGGCAAGAAAGCATGGTTTCCTTAGGCCTCGTCTTGTTGTTGTTAGGTGCCATCGAGTCGGTATCCGACTCATAGCAACCCTCTGTACAACAGGGGAAACACTATTGTCAGTGCTTCTCTGCTGTTCATAGGGTTTTCAATGGCAGATTGATTTTTGGGAGGGGCTTGCCAGGTCCTTCTCCCAAGCCTACAGCTTCTGGTGGTCCCAGGAGGTCTCCCATCCAGGTACTAACCAGGCCTGACCCTGCTTAGCTTCCGAGATCTGAAGGGATCGGATGCCACAGGGCTACCACTGCAGGCAGGCCTCGTCTATAAATGAGCTAATCAAATCACGTATGCTCCAGGATCTTTGCCACAAAATATGTTGTTGTTATTGTTGTTGTTGTTGTTGTTAGGTGCCATCGAGTCGGTATCCGACTCATAGAGACCCTCATAGGGTTTTCAATGGCTGTTTCGGGATTGCCTTGGGAGTGGATTGCCAGGCCCTTCTCCCACAAAATATATGAAGTATTAAATGATGCTGGCCAAGCTGATTCATATCCCATGGGCTCCCATTAGCTCATTATTCATTCATTTGGTCACTGATTCAACCACCATTGATTTTCCAGCATTTACTCCAGGCCTGCCACTGTTCTTGGTGCTGAGCATAATGGTAAATTAATCAGACACAGCTCCTGGCCTCACAGAGCTATAGTCTCTCAAGTTCAGAATCCCCTTTGACTATTCTTTATCTTTAATCCCTCCTGCCCCATTCTGTTAATGACTCTTGCCACCTTTTCTCTGAAAATGCCTAGGATGCATTTGTTTCATTCCTAAACATTAATTCCCCTCCTAGTCCAGCTCCCTGTGACCTCCTGCTAAGTTCAGGGCTAACCTATCATTTCCCCACCTTTCCTCACCTCCTGCAAACAACCCTTTCAATAATGTTTCCAGAACAACCCAGAGTCTGCCTTCCTTCATTCAACACCTATCAAGGGTTCCCAGTCCAAGCCGAAAGCCACCTGCTCCAACTTCTAAGCTTGGCCATTTGGTGGAGCTCACAAGTTCCATACCAACCAAGCCTAGAAATCAGATCCTTATCCTAAGTGCTGGTGAGGACATGGAAGAACTAGAACCCTCCTGCACTGCTGCCAGGGGTAACATAAAATGGTAGGGCCAGTATGGGAAGCAGTTGGGCAGTTTCCTAAAAAGTTAAACACACATCTACCTATGATCCTACCTTTCCACTCCTAGATGTTTACTCAAGAGAAATGAAACCATATATCCATAAAGAATTTGGTCATGAGTGCTCATAGCAGCTCTATAGGTAATAACTCCAAACAGGAAGCAACCCAGATTCCCATCAATAGATGCATCAATAAATTGTGTAGTATATCCATATGGCAAATTACTACTTAGCAAGGAAAAGGAATGAATCATTGCTCTATGCCACCATGGATGGATCTCAAAATAATTACATCAAATGAAAAGAAGTCAGAGAGAGGGGAAAAAAAGAGTATATGTTGTATGATTCCATTTACCCAAGATTCCATAAAATGCAAATTAGTCTACAGTAACTAAAAGTGGATCAGCACTTACCTTGTAGGGGGTGAAGAGTGAGGAGGGAGGGTAGACTAGAAAAGGGCAATAGAGGCCGGGCCCTGTGGCACATGCCCATCATCCCAGCAACTCGGGAGGCTGAGTGAGAAGGATCACAGGTTTGAGGCCAGAGGCAGCCTGAAACAACTTAGGAAGACCCTGTTTCAAAATTTAAAAAAAGGGGGCTGGGGGACAACTTAGTGGCAGAGCACTTGCCTAGCATGTAGGAGGCCCTGGATTCAACTTCGCACTACTAGAGGGGAAAAGATTGCATAGGGCAATAGGAAACTTTTTGTGATGAAGAACACATTCACTAGGTTGATGGTGTCAGGGGGATGTACATACATCAAAACTTACCAGCTTACATGCTATCATGTGAAGTCTATGCCAATTATACCTCAGTAAAGCTGCTAGAAAATAAACAGGTCTGTTCATAGCCTTATAATATCAAATGACCAAAGACACAGGCCACTGCAGCTGGCTGCCTTCTAGAAAATTGCTAATGGCTTAAGCTTCTCAGTACACCCTGGGAAAGATATCCCATATCCCACTATGGGGTAATGGGGAGCAAGGACTCCCTCCAGGTCCAAGGTTCAGCTGGTCTCCAGTTCCACGAGGCAGGGTGGTATAGTACAAAAGGTACAAACTGGCATACGTAGCCTGTGCTGAAGGTGCTCGATACCTGTGAGCCTTGTTTCCTTCACGGGCATGTGGGATGACAAAGCCCACCTACCAGGGCACCTGCAAGCCTCAAAGGAAGAGAAGAGTCACATGGCCAGCACAACACTGGGCATATCACAGATCTTCAGACTGAGCCCTTGCCCCTCCTGGCCCCAGGCCCCTCCTAGGAGTGGCTACAGTTCAAGGCCCCATCCACACAAGCCTGGGAGAAGCCAAGGGGCTCCCAGGGCTGAGTGAGAAGCACTGTGAAGCCCAGTGGAGCACACACAGGTACAAACCTGGCTCCTTCTGGAAGTCTTCAGGCGTAGGGCTGAGCAATAGCAGCCAGGGCCCCTGGGGAGGTAAGAACAGGGCTCTTGAGGCCTGTGTTTCAGTCTGGGAATCTGAGAGATTCCCAGATGGGAAGACAGATGGGAAGGGAATTGGGACTGGTCACCATGAGATGGAGTCTTCAGGGCAAGACAGGAAGGCTGAGGGCAGAGTGCCAGGAGGTAAGAGAGATGCCTGATCCTTGTGTACTGGACAAGCTAGTGTAAGAGATGCCCAGTAAAGAATAGAAGGACCAGGAAGGAGTGAAGAGATTGACTCACAGTAGCATGAGAGAGAGGTTTTGACTCAAGGGGTGGAGCAGTAGGGGTGGTGGGGTACTTTTGTATATGGTATTGGGGGGCATATGGGCTTGGGGTGGTAGGTAGTATATATGTATGTGCTATACATGTGTGGTGTGTATATAGGTGGTATACATAGTGTGCATGTATAAGTGATATGTGCATGTGTGTTTTATGTGTACATTTTTTGTTATTAAGTGCTGTGGAGTCGGATCTGACTTAAAGCAACCCTATGTACAACAGAACGAAACATTACCCAACACTATGCCATGCACACACGCATTTTGTGTTTGAGTCCAATATTGCAGCCACTATGTGTCTTCCTATTTTGAGTCATGGCACATCAGCAAAAGGAGGTCCCAGGGGCTTGACTCCATTCCAGTCATTAAGGTCACCTCCACTTCAAAGAGGCAACTCTTCCCCAGCCATTTCTTGAATGCCTTCTAGCCTAGGGGCCTCATTTTCCGGCACTATATTATGCTTTTCTGCTATTCATAGGTTTTGCTAATTGTTTCAGGAGTGGGCTGCTGGTAGGTGGTATGTATGTATGTGATTTGTGCATGTGGTATGCTTATATAGGTTCTATATGTGCACATATGTGCTTATGTGTAAATGAAGTATGGCATATATATGTAGGTACTGAATATATATGTGGAGTGTAGGTAGTATTTATGCACATGTGATGTATGTTTATGTGTGTTACTCTCCAAGAAGTAAATATACATGACTGTACTGACTTTCAAGTCCAGGCAGAAAGAAGACCCAGTCAGTTGCCCAAAATACACAAGAAGAGGAAATGGTTATGTCACTGAAAAGCAGCCTCCATGTTAATTTCTAATCAGCCCACACTTAGTTTATAAATGAGTTCCACAGCATAATATTTTAAGGATAATATTTAAAAAAATTACTGTGGGGATTTCAGTAGCTTTACTTCAGTTTCCCGTGAAGCCCACTATGGCCTGGGAGCAGAGATCATTAAAGGACGCTCCCATAGCTGTGGGCCAGAGACGGAGGTTCACAGTCATGCACTTCAACTCATGGCAACTCAGTGCATTCAGGACTTGTGACTGGCCGGGACACCAGCAGATGATGCCCAAACTAGGGCTCTTTCCTGTAACACATCATCTACTTCCAATCCAGCCACCACTCAGCTCTGGGGCAGCGGGGAGGGCTGTCCAGCAGATGTGCCTGGATTTCTCTTGGATGAGTATTTCAGTGGGGTACACCCTCCCTCTGCCTCTGCTATATAAAATAAGGATAGTATGTTTTATCTGCTTTCTCAACAGGCCTGAGATGGAAAAAACAAATTGATGACAGTATGTATCCCCAACTATTCTAATGTTCTAGAAAGAAGGATACTAACATTTACAAAGAGCTGGGTTAGACTCAAACTTTTACACTTATAATTGCAACTAGTTATCCCAACAACCTGCAACCTGTATTATGATGTCAATTTGCATATGCAGAGAAATTAAGGCTCAGAGATGGTCAGTAATTTGCCCAAGTTAGCATAGCTCGTAAGACATGTGAACCTCCATCAGACTGAGTCCAAAACTCAAAAACAATCTCCCCACTGCAGAGACCACAGCATGTAAATGGCAACATCAGCTTGAACAGTCGGCACTCCCAGAGCCATGGCATCTACTATGGCACATGCACCCCAGCCCTTCACCCGCCACCCCATCCCAGCTCTCAGGAAAGAACTCAGGACTTGCAGCGAGCATCCCAGAGCTCCAGCCAGCAAGCCGGCCTATTATCTCACCACACACAGTTCCAGAAAAGTCCAGGCCATCCCAGTTTGGGCGTGAAAGCTGGGCACACACTTGGTTTAATGCTCTGCTGTCGCCATCTTGAAACTTTTAATACGTTCTGGACAAGGAGTCCTACCTTTTCCTCCTGCACTGGGCCCCCCAAACCACACAGTTGGTCCTGCCCGTCTCTACAGCAGGCAGTGCCGACAGTGTTCCCCAGGAAGTGCAGCCCGGCCAGCCACTCCCTGTATGTTTCCAAAAATGTTACCCACAGTCCCTGAAAGGGCAGGACTGAACAGAGACAAGTTACTTTAATCTGAGTGGCTTCCTGCCCACATGGCCTTGATCTGCCACTTGGTAACTGCTCGGCTGCCCCCCATCCTGATCCTCCCTCCTACCCCACCTCACGCCTCTGCTCCACACTCCCGGCTCACTCTGCCCACTGCTCAAGGGACTGAAATTCCTAGAGGGCACGGATGCTTCTGTTTTTATCCCCCCTCTCTCACACACAGGAACTTGGTAAGAGCTGATGGATTAAGCGAATTGCTGTATTTCCCGTATTCTTGACCCTGGCGATTAAAAGACAAGGCATCAAAGTGATGATGTTACATGAATCTTACCCAAAGATCGTAGGTCCTCCGTGGCTTCTGCAATTAGATAAATTATAAAAGCAGGAGAATAGCTGAGCTTTGCAGCATAGTAAAGGATGGCTCTGCTCCATCTTCACGTGGGTTCTCAGGGTTAGCCTCCAGCCCCATCTCCGCCTCCTCTTCCCTCTCATCCACCTCCTCTCTGTGCAGATCCCACCTTCTCCAAGTGGCCTTCCTGACCACACCAATTTACCCCCAAACTCTCCCTAAAACATTCTGTCCATTCCGTTTATAAGACACGTCTTTATATATTACTTTGTGATGCTTTGCATTATTTGATTTTTTTTTGTATTAGCCTATATATTTTTATACAATGAACTTTATCCCCATTTACATTCTGGCTTCATGAAACTAGCTCTCAGCATGGCCCCACGTGCTTCTATGTAGCAGGTCCACAATCTCCAGAAAGCCCTCCCCACATGAACTGCAATGGCAGTGTATGGAGAAAGTGATCCACTCCCCAAAACAAATCTTCAGGTAGACCAAAGGAACCCAGGACCTTCAGCTATTTCTCCTCTTCAGAGTCCACTTGAAGATATCCAGACCTTTGCCAAACACCCTCAAGGGGCATCAAGTGACGTTCAGCAAGAGGAAAGGAATGCTCCCTTATAAATCATACCACCTGGAATTCCCAGATAAACGTAGGACATTTTGATTTCTGCTCCTTTCATTTCTGTTTTTGAAACAGAAAAGGTGTAAGATTTTTCTCTCTGTGCTTCAAGGCATGGCATACTCCTCCAAGAGGAATGAAACTTCAGGCTCCAGAGACTGAGATTTCCTCTGGAAAACCCACCCTTCATGCACCCGCAAAGGTCTCCAAGCTCCAAAAGCAGCACTCAATTGGACCCCTCATTTCTAATCACCTTTTTTCACCGTGATATTCTGCAAGCTCTGCCCTGATTCTCTCCACGGAAGGGATCTCCCTTCTTAGTGCCAGGTGATTGGGGCCCGGACCTACTTCATCCTGGAAACTGCACTACTGTGTAACACCTCTTTGTATCCTATCACTGCCCTGGAGGCCCCGTGCCAAGTCTCCCTCAGGCTATGACCATATGAAATCTGACCCTCCTGCTCCCAATGCTCCCTGCTCCCTCTAGCCTGACTTCCCCCACACGTGGAACCACATCTCCAGAAGGACTTCCCTCCCATGCCCTGCTTGTGGAGCCCCTCCCCTTCTTCCCACTGGGCTGCCACTCACCTGGCAAGCCTCACTTCCTGCTGCCCTACCTCCACCTGGCATCCTGCATTTCTTCCATCGCCAAACATCAGCCAGCTCTATGGCTGCCTCAATTACAGTCACTCTCACTGGGCTGGGACCTCCTTCAGTCAGGCAGAGCATCTCACCACGTTAGCAGGAACCTTGGTACCCCACACAGACCCTCACACTCAGCCGATATGCCAGGGCTCTGCCAAGATTCAGAGCCTGAATGTCTGCCCTTATCCCTTATCCTTTCTCCCTCTGGAAGACCTCTTCCACCTTCTTATTTCAAGCTAATTCAGTGTTGATCATCCGGGAACCCTCACTCCCCTGATCTCCAGCTCCCTGTCTCCAACTGTATGCATTTCTGTTTAGATGGACCCATCCCACTCCCACCCACTTCCCTGCAAACCACCTCCATATGCTTTCCATTCCTCCTCTCCATTCCTGTGGGAATGATACCACAGGCCTGAGGTTCAAAACCACAGAAGCCTCTTTAACTATCCCTTTGCCTTGAGTCCTAATACATGTGAGGCATCATATATGTATTATCTCATTTATACCCACAAGAAACTCTTAGAAGTGGGTGTCAGCATTTCAAATTTTAGGGTGCGGAACCTATATGCAGAGAACTCAAACGACCTGGCAAAGGTCATAACACATCACCATCTGAGCTGGGGTTAGAGGTAAGCTTTGGCAGGCTCTCCAAAGCCCCCATGCATCCCAACACGCAGCCAGAGTTCCCTATTATAGATTATCCCATCTCCACCTGCTGAGAAACGGCCCCTGTGTCCACGTGGTGCTCACCTGTGTGGATACGCCAGCTGCCTTCAGACACTTAGGGCGTGACTTGTCATCACAGTGTCAGCGGGGCTGGGCGTGCAGAGACCTGCACATCAGGCTGCAGCTTTGCCCTTGCCTCGCCCCACTCTGAGCTCTCGCACATTCTCCAAGCAGAAAACCCTTTCTGTAAAGCACTGTCCTCTTACCAGGCTGGCTGACCTCCAACCCAGGCTAGACGGTCCCCTTTCTTCTGGACTCCACTTCTTCCCTCTCACTCCTCCTCTTGGCCTCGAGTCAGAACCATTCAACAAGCTACCTGCGTGGATGGTGGCCTGGGCTTCCCCACCTTCAGCAGATCTCAAGCTGCAGTGTCCCCCAAGTCACAGAGTGGCTTCTGTCTTCAGTGTTCCTGATCAGCAGGCACAGGAAGAGGAGAGAGGTAGCTGCCTTTCAACAAGGTTCCCAAGCAATCTGGAAGCAGCGAGTTTCATTCTCACTTAGCTGTTTTCCATCAGCAGCACTTTTATCAACCTTTTTCACAATTCACCCCTTCTTTCCAGAGCTGTGATTGTGAGCAAAGCCCCCAGGGTCTCACAACTGGCTGCAAAATGGAGTTGTAATTGTGGGGCATTCTGGAAAACTACCAATGTCTGGACCCCAATCCAAACCAACTAAAACAAAACCTCCAGGAGGTCCTGGGGAAGCCACTAGGGTGAACAGCAGCATCCTGGTTTTCCCAGAATTGTCCACCTTTTAAAACTGAAAGTCCTACCTCCCAGGAAACCTCTCAACCCGGGCAAACAGAGACAGCTGGTTCCCCTACTGGGCTCTGGAAGTTATAGAAATTTTTCAGATGATGCTAATTTATATTATGCTAATTTCTAAACACTGGAAACATCCAGGTCAAGAGATGCCTCTATGGTCAGCCATATCCCCGAGAATTCCCTTAGCACTGATGCTCACCTGCTTTTTGTTGTCGCTTAGCTCTGATCATCTCAAAATGTGTCCCTAGACCAGCAACAGAAGCATCACCTGAGAACTCTTTTTAAAGGGTGGAGCCAATTTTAACAATAATAATCAACACCTACAATTTATCCACATTCCTACTATGGGCCAGGTGCCATCCTGGGGGCATCAGTTGTCCTGATTCAACTCACAAGAAACACCTGTGGTCACCATCACTGTGATCCCCATTGACACCTGAGGAAGCTGTACCCAGAGCGGCTGAGCAAACCAGCCAGGGCCATCCTGTTAGCTGGTGGCACAGCCCTGCCTAGAACCTGGTGTGCCTCACTCAGGAGCCCATGGATCTCACCTGCAGATCCTTTGTGAATCTTTAACAAACGGCTTTGCATGTGCTGCCTTGAGTTCAGTAGTGATGAAGGAGTTTGCTATTGGGCCTGAGCTGGTGTAAGAGGTCTGAGACTGAGCGGTCAGTCCCCAAGGCCTACTGCTGAGCAGAAAGAGCAACAACGTTTCCTGAATCCTGACTCACTAGCTGGCTTGAATATGCCATCTCATTAAACTAGGCAATAACTCTGTAAAGTACCTGGTGTTGGGGTTTTGTGGAGCCCATACATAAAACGTTCCTTTTCTTGCTCAAGTTCAAGACCAATGGAGATATAGGTCCATGGCAGATAGATGGAAGTCAAAATAACAGCCATGTCTCTGAGAATGCAGTAGGGAGTCCATGGCTTTAGATCGCTGGCCAGTAGACTTCCTAATATTCTACTCGTGGGTGGGGCCAATTGGCACAACCACTCCCTGGCGTAGAACAGAGACCTCAGAGCTCACCACTGAGAGTCACACTGAAGCACCCACCCTGCTGGTGGCAGATCTAAGAAAGCAGAAGAGGAAGCCAACAGGGCCAGTGCATAACTTCTCCCAGAGCCACAGGTCCGATGCCTCGCCTATTCCCTTGAGGAAGTGATGGGAGAGAGGAGCAGGAGAGAGCGAGCAGCCAGGGCTCCCCACCTCCATGCACGTTAAGGTCGCTCAAGGCCTGAGACACCCCTAGGGATGCCCACTAGGTCTGGAGAGGGAGCTGGACATATTTTATATAAATTCCCCAGGTGATGCTGAGGTGCTACCAATAACAAGAAGACCTTGTCTTGGAAACATAGAGCCAGGGAGGTTCCTCTGGAAGGGCTGGGATTGTTCCTATTTTGCAATCAGGGAAATGGGTGCTCACCTCACCGCATGCCGGAAGCCAGTGAATAGAATAGTAAAGATGAGCAGTGGCTGTCAACAAATAAGCTTTCCCCAAATTTAGGGTGGACTAGGTGGTTTTCAGCCAGGTTAGAGCCAGATCAGCGAAACTAGTGATTTGCAAACTTTACAGTGTAGCAGAAGCTTCTGGAGATCCCCGCTCTCCCCACACACCCAGAATCTCTCCTGCAGAGAGGTCTCCTTAGCTGTGAGGACAGAGGAGCCAGAGCCTCTGAACGAAGCACACCTGGGCTCTAGGCGTGGCCTTGCTACCAACTAACATACGGCCTTGCCTGGTTTTCTCAGCCTCTCTAGAGCTCTGTTTTCTCAGGTGTTAAATCAGGATCACAGTGACAATGATTCACTCTTGTGGGTTGAGTGAGGTCACCTAAGGCACCTAGGAAGGCTCTGGCCCAGAGTGCGGCTGTGGCTACACTTCAGGTCTTATTATGGCTGTTGCTACTTAGGGATGGCTTCAGGGTGGAGGCTGAAAGGGAGGTTTTGGATGCAGGCAAAAACACGAAGAGACAGGTCACCAAAGCGAGAATGAACCAGGTCTTCAAGGGTGCAGGGACAGGAGCAAGAAATGCAACAGGAGCCAGGGCCCCGAATGGGGAGGAGCGAATCCTGTGCAGAGGACAAGGGCCTGGGATTCAAAGTCACCCAAAATAGAACTTCCTGCTCTCCAAGCTTGCAATTACTCCCCCTCCTCCCCTTCTCTCCGGGCCCCACTCCACATGCCTGTGTCCAGGCTCATTTGTTTAAACTGCCCCCCCACACCCACCCCTGCCCTAGGGACTCATGGAATCTCAGCAATGTCTCCAAATCTAAAGTGCTGGGGGAAAAGAAGTAAAATAAAAGAGGGGAACCCTCTCCCCAGGCCTGTGTCTTTGCATCATTTCCCACTGCCCCCCGATTCTTCTTCCCCTAAGAGAGGGCCATGATGCATCAGCGTCACTGCAGCCACCTGTTTAGAACTTCCCAGACCAAGAGGGGACAGCCTCCCTCCCATCCGCAAACACAACACCCTCTCCTCTATCTTTGCCAGCCCAAGCCCTCCCTCTTTTGTAACTCCATTCGAAGCCTGTGCCCTCCAGTCTTCCCCGATGAGCCTCTCGTGGCTGCCAGAGTCCCTTCCTCCAAATGTTCATGCATTCATCCACTCACCCTCCAATGGTCTTAGCCCCTATTCCAGGACCCGAACCACACTGCACAGCAGGGATTCTGACAGGAAAACAACACAGCCCCTGCCCTCCCCGAAGGTATGGGAGAGAGCGCTAGATCTGAAGTCAGGTGATGGGAACGCACACAGTCATAGGAGGCAATGGGCCTCTTCTCGCACTCTGCAAGGCTTCTTTTCTAACGTGGGGGGAGGCCTCTTAGTGATGGGTGAGAGCTGACCAAATCTTCCTGCCCTCTCTCTTGCACACACAAAACACATGAAGGAAAACACACTATACGCTTATCAGACATGGATAACACGCTTAATGACCCTCTGTAGACTTTAGAGACTTGTTAAGCCCCAAGGCATGCCATGGTTAGTCTCTGCCTGGCCCCTGGCTGTTCTGGGCAGCTTAGCTTCATGACCATCACAAACAACATCTAGTGATCTTCTTGGATGTGCCAGGCACTGGAGACAAGGAGAAGAAGAAGATGCTCATTCCTGAGGGCCAAGAGTTCAAGGTCTAGTGGAAGAGCCATGGGTGTTGATGCTGCGAAGGAAGCATGCAGTGAGGGAGTAAAGCGACACTGAGATGGGAGCAGAGAGAAGCAGCCGATACAGCTGGCTGTTCACAAGGAGGACACCCAGGAGGCCTTCCTGAAAGAGGCTATGCCAGAGCTCTTAAAGAGAAGCAGGAAGTCTGAAATCAAGCCTGCATATGGACTTGGCTTCTGCCACTTCAGCTTGCCTTAATTACTTCTCAGTGACTTTGCTCCCTTCCTGCCTGCCCCCTCCATCTCAGAATATGCAGGCCACTGAGGCTTTTAGAAAAAAGGAACCCAAGTTCAGATGGGTATGGTATGTCACTGGATTCTCCCTTCCTTTTATTTAGAGTTAATGTTTTAACACCAACAACATGACCCTGATTGTGGAATAAAAACTAAAAATATAAAGCAAGAGTCTATTTATCCTTGACTATTTTTAGATGGTGCCCAGACACCCGCCTTGGCCTTTCAACCCCAGTGCAACCAAAAGCCAGAGCTGAGTTTTCAAATGTTGCTCCGTGGTTCTCAATAGCTGGAAAACAGTTACCACATACTGAAGAGAGCAGGGATTGGCCAATTTGGAGACTGAGCATCAGGGCTGTGCCAGGCTCAGCAAACAGGAGCAACAGCTGCAGATCAAAGCCCTCTTTAGTGAGGACAGCAGGGTGGGGAGGGGAGGAGGTTGTCATCTCACACATTTTTGTCCAGCACAGTCACCAAAACAGGTAGCGAAAATCACTGTATACAAATAAAGGGGCAGAGGAAGATGGCATAGTTCATATATATATATACAGATGGGGGAGAATGTGAAGACCAACGTGGACTGAGATTTTCTATGACAACTTGAGAGGGCAGCCCTTATGTTTGCTGCTAGTTGAGTGGACAGAAGCCAATCTTCCTCTGGGGATTTTGTATATTTATCAAAGGGTTGCATCTCAAGTCCCTGAAAGGCAGTTAAAGGACTTACATGCATGATTCCATCCTAAGAAACAGCAAAAGCCTCAGGAATATGATTCTAGATTCCAACCTTGGCTCTGCTACCAATTAGCTGTATGACCTAGAGAACAGAGTCAGCCATGGCTCACAGCATGGTCTTGAGAAATCAGGAGTTGTACTACATGGCAGATACAGTGGTTTTACATGGAAAATATTTAAAGTATTTCCCAATATATTTGCCCCTGGGAAATTCAAGAGATTAATTTCTATCTGTTCCCCTCCACCACCCGCTTCTCTTCTTAGAACTTTCTAATACCCACACTAAGCCAGAAGCTTATTTTCCCTGGGGAAAGAAGAGGCTTACCTCCCAGAACAAAAAGGGCAATAGAGTAGGTCATGGGGAGGAGAGGTCATATGTTCTCTATACGAGAAAGGCACTAGAAAACCTTTCTGCTAGTGGGAGGAAAAGACAGTAAATGGCCAGGATTTTGCTCCTTTTCCAACTTCCAGGCTGCTGTCATTAGGAACAATCCAATGACCTAGAGAGTCCCATGAGAGGGGCGTGTGCTGGGGAACCACCATGCCCCTGCCTCAGAGCAACAGGGTTCTGTCCAGAGTAGGTTTGCAACAACCACAGAATCTACTTCGTGGCTGCCTTCAGGTCCACCATCTAGAGGCCTCACATTCCACAGCAGTAGGGGGACACTGAGATCTCTACGGTATATGGATGTCCTGGGAGAGCTAAGGAGACTGAGAAAGCCCTATGCATCAACAGAAGGTGCCCCCAAATCAGACATGACCTGGTCCTTTAGTAGGGTTCAGTAGAGGCCCAAGAAGCAGTGGGAGCAAGGCTGCTGTGGTTTGAATCTAAAAATGCCCCCCCCCAAAGAAAAACTCATGGGTTAAAGGTTTGGTTGCCATCTGATGAACTTTTGAGAGGTGATTGACTCCTGGGGGCTCTAACTTCTTCAATGGATTAACCCACTGATGAATTCATAGCTGAATGGACTATTAGAAGATGGGGTCTAGAGGAAGAAGTAAGCCACTGGGGATGTGACTTCAGGGAGTATATCTTGTGCCCAGCCCCTTCCTATCTTTCTCTTCCAAAGCCTCTTGGCCATCATGAGGTCCACCATATACTCCCCACCATGATGTTCTGTCTCACCACAGCTCAGAAACAACAGAGCCAAGGGACTGCAGGCTGACACCTCTGAAACCATGAGCCAAAGTAAAACCTTCTGCCTTTAATTTGTTTATGTTGGGTATTTTGTCATGGCAACAAAAAAAAGGTAACTAACACAGAGGCACATGTCAGTGGAGATCAGCAGCAACTGTGCTGCCCCAAGGCCCTTGTCTGGCCACCTTGAACTAGAGTTTCCTGGGAAACCAGGCTGCATGGGGAGCAGGGACATGGGAGCTGCCCTCACAGAGGGTCTGCACTGACTCAATGGCACTACCACTCACAATTGTCTTCAACCAGAGACTGCAGTGTCTTTATTTGACAAGCTAAGGTTTCTATGGGATGGGATTTAGCTCAGTTGGTAGAGCGCTGCTGTGCAGTCTCTGAGGTCACGAGTTTGATTCCCAGCACCACAAAAATGGGAGAAGGATGTGGCAACCCACTCCTGAGGCAATCCCGAAACAATCAGCCATTGAAAACCCTATAAGGGTCGCTATGAGTCAGACACGACTGGACAGCACCTAACAACAACAAGTTTTCTATTACAAGTCATCGTGATAGGAAACAATTACTTTTTCCCGTGCTTTTTCCCATGCATCTGAGAGTAATGTTTTCATTTTCACTCCTGATCTCATTAAAGTCCTCAATAAATATGAGCTGCTATTATATCATTGTCATCATCCTAAGTAACAGGTTATTCTCAGACTGACAGGGTGGGAAGATGAGGACCATAGCAAGAACGTCAGATGTGAGTCCTCAGAGACTCACCAGACTTCATCAGAGGAAGCTGGTGAAGACAAGAGAGAAGCAGAGGCATGAGCCCTGGGGACTCACTCCCTCACTTGGAGTATACCCCCCACCCCATCTTACTCTCCACAAATTTATCAAGCCCTCATCTCAGCCCCTGGTTTAATTATAATGACACATTGGCCCCTGTGCCCCCACAGAGCATAGACCTGCCTTGCAGGCCTCCCTCCCCACTTACTGTCCTTGTAGCTTCGGCAGAAGAGCACAGTGAAAAGCCAGGCCTTAGGAGTAAAACTGCCTATGTATAAAGTACCCTCACATGTCTGCCAGCTTGCCATGCTGTGGGGGCTTATGTGTTGTTGTGAGGTTGAAAGCTGTGCCACTGGTATTTCAGATACCAACAGGGCCACCCATGGTGGACAGGTTTTCAGTTGAGCTTCCACATTGAGACAGTCTAGAGAGAAGGATCTGGCAGCCCACTCCCAAAACAATTAGCCATTGAGAACCCTATGAATAGCAGAGAAGCACTTTCAGATATAGTGCCAGAAAATGAGCCCTCCAGGCTGGAAGGCATTCAAGAAATGACTGGGGAAGAGTTGCCTCCTCAAAGTAGAGTCATCCTTAATTATGGGAGTAGAGTAAAGCGCCTGGGTCCTCCTTTTGCTGATGTGACATGACTCAAAATGAGCAGAAACAGTGTCTGCAACAGTGGGCTCAAACATAAAAAGATGTCTGTGTGGCACAGTGTTTTGTTCTGTTTTGGACATTGATTTGTTCTGTTGTTCATAGGGTCGCTATGAGTCAGACCCAATTCTACAGCACCTAACAACAACAACATGTATAAATCCCAGCACTGCTTCTCATCTGCAATGTCATGTTTGGCAAGTTATTTGACCTCTCCAGGCCTCAGTTTCCCTATATGGAAATGAGAATAACAATAGTAATCTGCTTCATCAGGCAATTGTTGGGATTAGTCAGTCATGCAAAGTGATTAGGGAAGTGCCTGACACCTAGTAAACACTAAATGTGTGTGTTAGTCAGACTTCTGTTGCTGTGACAAATGCCTGAGCAAAACAACTTAAGAGAGGAAAAATTTTAGTTCACTGTTTCAGAGATTTCAGTCCATTCTGGCAGGGAGAGCACAGCAAACAGAGTGGCTCACATCAAGGTGGCCAGGAAGCAGAGAGAGACAGTGTCTACACTAGTTGGCTTCCTTCTTTGTCTCATTTTATTCCATCTGCACCCCCAGCCTATGGGATGATGCCACCCACATTAAGAGCAAGTCTCTTCCTCTTAATTAATCCTCTCTGGAAACACCCTCACAGACACCCCCAGGCACATTTTACTGATCAGTCTGTTGGGTGCTTCTCAATCCAATCAAGTTGACAGTCAAAAATAATGATCATAGTGTGGATAATGGCACACCCTCTCGTGAGGTCTCCCAGCTCTATCTCCATCTCTCCATTTTCTGCATTTCTGCATTTTCTGCATCTGGCAGGCTATATATTTTATGTGTTTATTATCTCTTTCCCACTAGAATATAAACTCCATGGGGCATTTTTGTCCATCATCCATTCCAGTATCTGCAGCAACTAGTATTACTGCCCAGCACATAATAGCCCTTGTAATAAAGATGACTATATGAAGCTTATCTTACTAGGCAGGTTATGCAGTTCCACATGCGCCAATTTATTCATGTGATGCCTCTACCCAAAAGTTGATGAAAGAATTATAGGGGGTGATGTTTGTGACTGTAGTCATTTCGGTCCTTTTTATACGGTCAGCAGATGCTGGCCAACCAGAGAGGACCAGTATTGGGCTGACTCAGACAGGGCCTGAAAAGGTTAATCCCTGTCTCTCTCATCCTTCAAAGCCAGGCTGGGCTGCAAGGCCCCTGGAAGCTGTCCAGATGGAGGACAAATGGCAGAGGTATGTGCCTGTAGCACTGCCCTGGTTCTGATGTGGCCTTGACCCAGGCAGCTGGACTCTCCCCCGCCCCCTCCTGCTGAGAGATGCTGCCTGTGCCTGGAGTACTGAAGAGTGCAGGAGCTGAGCGCTGGGAACCCCTGCCTGCCTAGGTCCCAAGTCACAAACTGGCCTTGGAGGAGCTCACCTCAAGCTCACCCCAAGGTCTAGACTTGCTGCCCAGCTATTCCCAAGACACCTGCTCTCCCACCAGCACAGGTGGGCTACCTGAGCTGGAGGACCTAGGGGACATGTCTGACCCCCGGCAATGCTTTGTCCCCACTCACAAAAAGGAAGATGCAAACCTCATCACATGGAGCCTTCGGACTCAGAACCCAGCTCCATCAGCCCTGCAGCCCACCTGCCCCCTGGCCATGCATGCAAAGGCAAATGCGCCTCATGTGGCCAAGTCACAGAGATCCCACCAAAGGACAATGGTTCCAACCAGAGGCCTCTCGCATTTCTCCAGCTTCTCACAATGCTCCCAAGAGCCCATGCCTCTCCATGGCTGCCACAGAAAGAGGTACACAGGCCTCAGTACAGCTGGTAAAGATGAGATCAATGAAATCCAATGCTTCCTCTTCCAGCTTCTTTCATTCCACAAGTGTCTATGAACCCCCACTCTGGGCCAGGCACCATACACAATGGGGACACTGCAGTGAGTGTCACATAGGCCTTGTCATCACAAATGCTCTCATCTGGGAGGGCTGCCCCGGGGAAGCAGGCAGGAAGCGGGCAGCAATAGCTTCAGAGAGCCTCTCGGGTGTGATGTGTCTAACTCACCCTGGGAGGAAAGGCAGGGTGAGGTTCTTTTGGCAAGCCATGACCTGGGGGAAAATATAGGAATGAGTGTTGTTGTTGTAGTTAGGTGCTATCGAGTTGGGTCTGACTCATAGTGACCCTCATAAGGTTTTCAATGGCTGACTGTTTCAGGATTGCTTCAAGAGTGGATTGCCACATCCTTCTCCCAACTTTTTTTTTGTGTGTGTGTGGTGCTAGGGATCAAAGTCAGGTCCTCAGAGAGTGTGGAGCAGCGCCCTACCAACTGAGCTAAATCTCAGATGGGAATTAATGAATAGGGATATATTTCTCACACGCAGACCAGTTCAAATGGCTCTGGGGAAGCCACCATCCTCTCAGTCTTCAGGGGCTTTCACTGGAAGCAAAGCTCTCTGAGGGCAGGGCTATGGTTCTGTCCGTATCTTCAGTGCCTACAACGGAGCAGGCCCATATGCAGCAGGTCCCCAGGAAATGCATGTGAGTGTCCCAAGAAATAGGCAAATAATCTGGAGGAAAGATCACTACTAACCCCAGGCAACCCCTGTGCTCTCTTATCCCAATGATAGTCACAAAAATTCCTATTGCCAACTTCCTCTTGGTAAATATAAAAAACTTCACAGCCTGTAACTCTCCAACAGGCACCAAACAAGGTATTTCTCAGACTCTACCATGGGTGTCCTTTGTGGGAACAGTGAGGTTCTGTGCATTTTCCAAAGGCTGCCAGCTTCCCCATATACAGTCATGCTCCCTTAGTATGTCCTGGGCACAACCTCAGGATCATACACCACTATGGGCAATGGCAAGGAGCAGACAGTTGGTGCCAAGGTGTGTGGCTTGATATCTGAAGAAAAACAAGATCATATTGTACTCACTACCCACAACCAGTCACACGCACACATGGAATCCACAGCCTCCTCCCAGCCTCCTGCCATGGACCATAGCATGCAAGGAGGAGGTGCCAATTAGAGCGGTCTGTTCAGACACCATCCTAAGAGGCTGCCCCCGGGGAATTGATCCAAACACCAGCCACTCTTGCTTCTTTCCTAGTGAAAAATTACAAAGCCCATAGTTTCCAGTCAGGTTTCTGGTATTCATTCAGCCAACATTTAGTGATGATCTGCCATATACTAGACCCTGTCTCTGGGATGAAACTATGTTTTGCATGTCTGTATCCCCTCCAAAATCCATGGATTGAAACTTAATCCCCATTGTGATAGTATTAAGAAGTATGGTCTTTGGGGAAGTAACTAAACCATCAGCCTCCCCCTTCATAAATGGATTTGTGCCATGTAAAAGAGATGACTGGAGGGAACCACCTTAGGCTCTTTTTGCCCTTCTGTTCATTCTATTGTGTTAGGACGCAGTGCTCACACCTCTGGAAGCACAGCAACAAGGCATTACCTTGGAAGCAGAGAGCAGCCCTCACCAGACAACATCCTGCTGGCACCTTGATCTTGGACTTGGTATACTCCAGAACCATGAAAAATATTTTTTTTTTTTTTTTTTTTTACAAATTACCCAATCTGTAGCCAGGTGTGGTGGCACATGCCTGCAATCCAAGCATTCAGGAGGCTAAGGCAGGAAGATCAACATGAGTTTAAGGCCAGCCTGGTCTACATAACTAGTGCCAGGTTAGCACAGCTACACAGCAAGACTGACTAAAAAAAAATACCCAGTCTGTGATATTTTGTTATAGTAACATAAATGGACTAAGACACCATTATTGTTGTTAGGTGCCATTAAGTCAGGTCCAACTATAGTGACTCTCACAGAGTCAATGGCTGATTGTTTCTGGATTGTTTCGAGAGTGGATTGCCATGTAACTCAAAATGAAACCTATCAGATCCTTGCATTCTGGAAGCTTATGGACTAGTGAGTATCAAACAGAACAGTATTTTTCAAGCATTGTGCTAAGTGTGACATCAAGTGTAATCTTGAGGGGCCAGAGATGAAGAGGCAACTCACCTACCTGAAAGTGGGGAAAGAAAGAGGGATTAGAGAAATGTTATAGAAGTGGAGTAGAGCTGAGTTTGAATAAAGGGTAGGTATTCCCCAAATATGAATCTTCAGGCACGGAGAAGGGCAAGAGTTAAGAAGGTGAGAGGCAGGGCGTGTAGGGCTTGGGAAGCTAGAGTGCAGGTGACCTGAGAAGTCACCCATGACTTGGTCACGAGGGGGTCCCTCTTCTTGGATTCTGAACCTGGGCCTGGGAATTTGCCAAATTGTCCTTTGGTCCATTAATGTTGTTTTTGTTTTTGTTGTTGTTGTTGTTGTTGTTGTCATCGTTGTTGTTGTTAGGTGCCATCAAGTCGATCCTTATAGGGTTTTCAATGGCTGATTGTTTTGGGATTGCCTTGGAAGTACATTTCTATGTCCTTCTCCCATTTTTGCAGTGTGGGAATCGAACCCAGGACCTCAGAGAGTGCAGAGTGGCACTCTACCAACTGAGCTAAATCCCAGCTCTTGGTCCATTAATAGAGTTCACATTTGGACCAAGGAGATCAGGAGAAGCACATTTCATCTTCACATACAGAAAGACATGCTAAATAGCAGGCCAGGCATGGGGACTTCAATGAAAGGAATTGGGGAGCATCTTCCTACCATTGCCTCTGGAGCCTGGGGGTGCCTCCACAGACCCACACTCAGAGAGCCAAGGGGTGAAGGCTGCTGTTCTTGGGAGCACCAAACGCCATTCCACAAACCCAGCACAGTCATGTGACTCTGGAAACAACTGTCCCTTCTCTCCTGGACTGCCATGCCTCCCCTCCTGGGATGCCACCCCCTGCATGTGTGGACGAACTCAGCCCCTCCTTTCTCTGACATGACCTGCAGGGAGCTCCCACACCAATGCCAGGAGGCCTGGGATGTTGAGAACAGAGATGCTGATCACTGTCAACACCATTTCACGGGTAAGGAAAGAGAAGCCCCAGAAACAGCCCACCTGCTCCAGGACGCACAGCAGACTCATGACAGCTGTCTCTAGAACTCGATCCTCTGATCCACAGCACAGAGCACTTCCCTCCCACTACATAGCGGTAGCAGACAACCCCTGGCTCATTCCTGGCTTCCTTGTAGTTTCTTCTGAAGATAGTATATGTCGTGGAAACAACAGCTACAAAAATGCAAACTAAAATAACAATTAAAAATTTCCCAAATCTTAGCCAAGATTTACTCATAAATATTTCCCCTAGATATCGTGAGACCACCTAAGGTCCAAGCTATACCATCTCTCTCTTTAGAGGATGTTTCCTAGTATTCTCAGAACAAATTCACAGGAGTATACTTAGAAATTTTTTTTTAAGTGCTCTTTACAGTCATTCCAAAAGGTTCAGATCTGCCAAGCTCAAGTTTCAGAAACCTGCAGCTATGCATACTTACTATCATTACTTGGCTACCATTAGTATGATCTAGAGCTTGGATTTAGCTCAGTTGGTAGAGTGCTGTTCTGTGCTCTCTGAGGTCCTGGGTTTGATCCCCAGCACCACGAAAAATGGAAGGACCTGGCAGCCCACTCCTGGAACAATCCCGAAAAAATCAGCCATTCAAAACCCTATAAATAGCAGAGAAGCACTGACATAGTGTTGGGCATGCCACAGTGTCAGGGAGTGTTTTGTTCTGTTGTACATTGGGTCAGTATGACTCAATGGCACCTAACAACAACAGTATGATCTAGGATGCTTTTTTTCATATTTCACATCTGATTATGGAGTATATATTCCTAAGTTTTTATGTATGAACAGTTCCTAATATGAAGCAAGAAAAACCATCAGCAAAAGCTGAAAACAACAAACCAGGCTGCTGGGCAGGAATTTGGGGATATTAGGAGGGTTGGGGGCATTGAATGTTGTCTCCAAGAAAGAGGAGCTATTGCAGCTATACCAGCAATTACTTGAGAAGTCCATTGGAAATGAAAAAAGATAGAGACAGAGAGAGTGTTGAGGTGCCCCAAAGCCTTGGAAGTCTTCTCTGTGGCTTTAGGCTGCCATAGGTGGCACTTAAGTCGGTGTCTGACTTATAGCAACCCTACGTACAACAGGTGAAACAGTATTGTTAGTGCTTCTCTGCTGTTCCTAGGGTTTTCAGTGGCTGGTTGTGTTTTGGGAGTGGGCCTTTGAAGGACCTTGCTCTTTCCCAATGGCCCCAGATCTGCGCTAATGCGCCTTGCCCTGTGTGCAATGATGCACTGACTTATAGAAGGGATCCCTGAGATCCCCAGGGGTAATGAGAAGGCTCTCTAAAGTAAAAACAAAAACAACAAAACCCAATATGCTGCCATACCACTGTGGCATCCAATCCTTTCAGATCTCAGAAACTCAGCAAGGTCAGACCTGGTTAATACTTGGATGGGAGACCACCTGGGAACATCAGGTGCTGTAGGCTTGGGAGAAGGACTCGACAACCCACTCCTAAAACACAACCGGCCATTGAAAACCTGAGGAACAGGAGAGAAGCACTGACTATAGTGTTTTGCCTATTGTATGTGGGGTCACTATGAGTCACCTAACAACACCTAACACCTAACAACACCTAACAACACCTACAACACCTAACACCTGGCACCTAACAACAACAACATCAGTTGGTCACACTAGTTACACCATATATGAAGAGATGACTGTGCAACCACTTCCTCCCCAGGTCTGTTCTCCCTGTTTGCAGCAGACTCGATCGTATATTTCTCCCCACCAGCTTTTGGGGCAGCCAGATCTCCAGCCAGCAGGTACAACCTAAACCAAGATAGATGTCTGATGGAGGAGTAGGGCAGATTCATTAATCCAAGTGTGATTGATATTCACCTCATCTAATATTTACCAACACACTCACACTGTCAAGACACATAAAAAGTGGGCATCAGCCCCATTTCCTATTAGAAAAATCATTTTCCCTGGGACATTAGGCTGTGGCAGCTCATAACTGGGTCTCTGTCCTTTTACCCCATTCTGCCCCAAAGGCACCAGAATCAAGCCATGCAGTGTTCAGGTGGTGAACTGATGTAGGAGGGGGAAGAATCCCGCATGCAAGGGCCCGCACACCCACTGAGAAGGCACAGACCAGCCCCACAGCACAGACACCGAGTGCAAGCAGTCAGCCCTCCCTATGCTCCTGCCAGCCCCAGAGCCCAGTGACCCCCAGGTCAGAGTGGTGGTGGCGCTGGAGGCCCAAAATCTCCTCCCGGCACCACAGAGTGTGTGAGCAGGTGAGAGGGTAGGCAGGCTGGGAATGCACCGCCAGGCACAGGAAAGCAGCCCCAGCAAAGCTGGGCTACTTCAACAGTACGATGGCTGATAATGAAAACCCTTTTTAAATTCACGCCAAGGCGAGCATACATGGAGGAACAGCATCTCTGAGCAGGGCTCCCCCTTGGCAGGTGGCAGGGCAACTATTTGGGACCCCAAAGCCATCCTCAGATCACCCCTAATCGCTCTCCTCTAGTAGCAAGGCAGTTGGGACAATCCAGCTTTGCAAAAGACTAGCGGCAAGCCCAGAGAAAGTCTTTTTTGTCTCTCCTCTTATCCCCCAGCTGGCCTTCCTCTACGGCCTTCACCCAATCCTAAAACATCCTGGAGGGGAAGGGAGAGTAGATACTGTGCTCTGGCCCCTGCCTGGAGCTGGCTCCCTGACAGCCTGCCTTCCCCAGCCCCCTCTCTCACTGAGAAGGCACCAGCAGGTCCTCCCTGGCTCTCACACACCTGCTCTCAGCTCGTCCTCCATGCACACGCTGGATGGCTTTTCCTGCACACAGATACAAGATCCTCTGTCCCCATCTGCAGACCCATCTCGGCCAGGGATTGGGGTTTGTTTTCTTAATTAACTGGAAATGCTAACATGGGAGCCCAGGAGCTGGCAGGGGCCTGGCCTTCAGTGGCTGCTAGAAAAATAAAATCTCACTTTGAAATCTGGATATCTCAGGCCCCATGCAGGATGTCAAAACAAACAGGGACACTTGATCATAGGGCACAGGGGCTAGGGCTGGCTCAGATTATAGGGGTGGTGATGGATTTAGCTATGGGATGCTTCAAGGCCCAACAGATAATGAGATCCTGATTTCCCCAAATGGCACAAGGGGACCCCAAAAAGCCCCTTGATGCAGCATGGGGTCTAGGGGAGAAAAGGAGAGGTCATTGGCGTTTGCCAACTATGTCTCCTGGCAAGCACGGAGCTGGGTTCGGAAAGGCAGCAGATACAGAAGTCCTATTGATTCCTGCCCTTGAGGAGATAAAGTTAGGAACACATTTACTAAAGTACAGCATAAAAGGGTCACTAGCGAGGCATTCACAAACTCAAGGAGCCACAGGGTGGAGGAGGAAGTCACTCTGTTATTGAGGATTAAGACGTGGAAGCTCATGGGAGGTCACAAAGAGAGAACAAAGAATTGAAGTGTTAGGAGCAGATAGGAGATAGGAGGCTTGCGGTGGTGGAGGAGGATGGTCATTCCAGGTGGAAGAGGCTGCAAAGGCACAGGCTTGGAGTCAAGAAAGGACAGCACGTTCAAGTTCAAGACAGGCAGGCCATGCATGTGGCTGGAGATGGGGGATTCTGGGGTCATGAGATGTACCTGAATAAGAGTGGCAGGGCCATGGGGAGCCAGCCATGTCTGTGGGCATGGGCTGACTCCATCTGGTTAGTGACTATGGCCCACAAGCCAAATGGAGCCCCTGCCTGCTTGCGTCACTACACTTTCACTGGAATACACCCACACCATTCATTTATAGATTCTCATCGGCTGCTTTAGGGCCACAGGAACAGAGCTGAGGGGTGAGACAGAGCCCACTTGGTCCCCAAAGCCAAAATATTTACTATCAGGATCTTCACAGG
The DNA here is from genome assembly GCA_007922755.1 of Pedetes capensis. NCBI lineage: Eukaryota > Metazoa > Chordata > Mammalia > Rodentia > Pedetidae > Pedetes > Pedetes capensis. The sequence continues at coordinate 44,591 of VMDO01004241.1, forward strand.
AAGTGTTCGCAAACTCCTTATGTAGAAAAAGGCTGCAGCTGTAGCACTGTGGTGTCCGATCCCATCAGATCTCAGAAGCTAAGCAGGGTCGAACATGGTTAGTACTTGGATGGGAGACCACCTGGGAACAACAGGTGCTGTAGACTTGGGAGACGGATCCGGCAACCCACTCCCAAAAATCAATCCACCATTGAAAATCCTATGAATAGCAGAGAAGCACTTACAATAGTGTTTTGCCTGTTGTACATAGGGTCACGCCGGCTCCACGGCACCTAACAACAACAACAATGTAGTAAAAGGACAAGGCAGCCCAGGGTGATTGCCCAGGATCAGCTGAGCATGGCAGCCACTAAATACAGATACATCTGAGGATCCTACAGAAGTAGATCTGACCACAGCCACCTCCTGGCAAGACCAAAACCCTGAGCACGGGGAGGTCTCAAAGAGGATGGATGAGTGAGGAAAAGGAGCCGCACATCCTGGGCTTCTTGTCTCCAGCCTCCTGTGCTGGTGGAGCCTCACATCTGGAGGGGCTTCTGGCTGCCCAGCCACATCTGAAGGTCAAAGAACCAGGCCAAAGATGGGCCTTTGAAGTCTCTTGGGGTCACCGACCTGAGTCACATTCACAGTTCCTACATCAAGGACATCACTGTGACCATCTCACCTAACAGCTAGGTCCCAGGAGAGGCCTGAAGGGGCGAGCACTGGAGAGTGTGGTGCTCTGGGAAGGAGTCACACAGTGTTCCAGGGAGGCTTGCCCTCCCCCTTCCCAGCCCCAGCACAAGCTGTCCCTTCTGCAAGGCCCAGAGAGGAGCAAGGATTCACGGAAGTAAGAGACGTTGTATCAGAAGCAGGCTGTCCAGCTCTGAATTTGGGGGTCTTTCTCTCTCCTGACTTGCCCGCTCCTCTCTGAGTTTCTGGCCTGGCTCCGTCTTGAGTCCATGACCAGGAGGCTGCAAGGGTCACAACTGCTTCATCAAGTTCCCTCCAGAAGAGCAACATTGTGCCATGTCCTCTTCTGATATCCTCCCTTCCCACAGTAGAATCAGGGTGGCCTTTCTGAATCTCTGGTACTTTGGGCCTGCTGAGCACACAATGCAGAACCCAGTTTAAGAAACAAAGCATTCAAAAGTTAAACACTATCATTTTAGGAAACCACTGGGTGCCCACTCGCACAGAAACACAACCTTGGAGCCTAAAATCTCACGCCAATGGTAGGTTACATGGTGGTCACCCCGTTGATTCAGAATTTTTAGATTATTATTAAAATGAAAATAAAATGTAGCCTTTTTTCAAGGAAAAGAACATTCTCCAGCCGAGTTCTCAGACCTTGGAGGAAACATTCACACACTACCCCCACGGCTCTCCAGAGCTCAGTTTGAAAAGACCCTGGCTGGGAATGACACTCTAGACTGTGGGGTGAGGCTGGCCTGGGCTTTTGCCAGCCTTTGTCCCAGCCATGTCTTGGGTGACTACCACACAGCTGACACATGGTAGGCCATAAGTTCCACTTGGTTGAACCAAGAATGAATGAGTGAATAAATGAAGGAGCTCGAGTCCCGTCTCAGCAATTTACCAGCTCTTTGTCTTTTGGCAAGATCCTCAAGCTCTGAGCCCCTACAGAACAACAGGCTGACAGATACGTGGGTGTTGCTCTGATGCTAAAGCCATGCCACCAGTATCTCAGATAGCAGTAAAGTCACCCATGGTGGACAGGTTTCAGCTGAGCTTCCAGACTAAGACAGACTAGGGAAAAGGACTCAGCAGTCCACTTCCAAAACATTTAGCCAATGAAAACCCTGTGAAGAGCGGAGAAGCACTGTCAGATATAGTGGTGGCAAATGAGCCCTCCTAGGCTGGAAGGCATGCAACAAATGACTGGGCAAGAGCTGCCTTCTCAAAGTAGAGTCAACCTTAATGATAGGAATGCAGTAAAGCCCTAGGGTCCTCCTTTTGCTGATGTGGCACAACTTGAAATAAGAAGAAACACAGTGGCTGCAACAATGGGCTCAAACATAAAAATGATCGTGTGCATGGCATGGTGTTGGGGAGAGTTTCATCCTGTTATGCATAGGGTTGCTATGAGTTGTCTCCAACTCAATGCCACCCTACAACATGTCTTTTGGCAAGATCCTCAACATCTGAGCCCCCGTTTTCTCTGCTATAAAATTTACAAAACTATTCATGACGCTAAGAATTCCCGCAGCATTAATTGAGATGGTAAGCCTTTGGCACAGTACTTGGTGCATTCAAAGCACAGGATAAATTTGAACTCCCATTGTGACCTCACAAAGATGGCTTTACTCCCATACACAAGTCAGCTTGCCAGATCTTCATACCCTTTCAATTCCTTCCTGGCATTTGCTGTTTTGGTAAATCCCCAGCACCGAGCCTGGCACAAGGAGGAGCAGAGACCATCTGTCAGCGTGGAATTCAGCAGACAGCTTCTCTGGCGCAGAAATCCTGGCATTCATTCAAGAGCTGAGCCTGCTATTGTGTTGGAGGAGGCCACCCCTTTGGCTCTGATCCCAGCCCTCCAAAGTGTACCTGTGTACCTGGGCATTCAAGGCCAAAGAGCTCACCTGTGTCCACGCCACAGGAAACGGCTGGAGGACTATCTGGTCTGGGCAGAGTAGGAGAGCTGGCTCAGTCAGATTCCCACTGCAGCGCAGACCTCTCGCCCGTGACATCTCCTGCCAGCTCTTGTAGCGTGGGCCATCCTCCGAGGCCCTGTTCCCAGGCCTCAGCAACACAGGCCCTCCATTCTTCCTTGCCCTTAGCAGACCAGCCCCCTTCAGTACAACACTGCCTTCTGCTGCTCATGGGTCACTGCCCCCAGACCAAGGGCACAGCGTGGACCTCTGAGGGCCCTGGGGAGCAAGCCCAGGGTCTGCTCTGTCCCCTTAGCCCAGGAGGAGGAGGAACTGCCTGAACCCCTGCTGAGACAGACTCACAGCATCACTCACTTCACCCTCAGGCTGCAGATGTCATTTGGCTTCAAGGCATCTTCGCCAACACTTTGTCTTCCCCAAAGGAGAGAGAATTCTGGTATCCACCCCTCCCCATCTTCACTCTTTGGGCCAGGCTCCAACTGTATCCAGATGTCAACCCTCAGCTCCCTGCCTCAGGGGTGACAGCCACTGGGAAGAGGGGTCAGGGCTGTCTCCAAGTCCAAGTCTGAGGCTCACTACCCTCTGGGAAGCCCAGCCCCCACCTCTGTCTCTTTGTCACATTTCCCCATCAGATCCCATTGGCAAGAGTCCCCAGAATTCAACCCCCAATGCACAATCTGTGATCTAAGGAGGATGCAACACGAGTTTCTTTTACTTACCAAGTTCGTCTAGCTCTTTTCCAACTTTCTTTTTAGAGCTTCTGAGCTCAGTCCTCAAGAATGATCCTCTTATGTCCCAGAGCCAGAGCTGGGCGGTAGGAGTCCAGGGCCGTGCTGGGGGGTTGAAGACAGGGAGTCCCTCATGGGCATGGATTCCTGGGGCTGTGCCCTTGATTGGAGGCAGCCTCCCTCCTCTGGAGACCCCGCCATGCTAATCCAGCCCAGGAGAGTCCCAGCTGCAGCCCTGCCACAGAGTCACATAGTGTGTGCTATCTTTCTTAAAGGGACAGCCTGGCTGAGAGCCCCAGCAGGGTGGAAACACCAAAAAGGCCAGCAGGAGGGAGGGAGAATGAGCTAGCATTCTCCAGGGAAAGAGATCTGAATAAGCACCAGCACCCTGGCTAGGCAGGAGCCTTCCCCTGAGGATACCCACCTTGCCACCCTTCTGACATAGAGGACCCAGAGGCAGAAAGCCCCTTCTCTGGGGACAAGGTCTCCTCCCACAGCCCTGCTACGTGGCTGGACCAACCCAGAGGGCATCGAAACACTGGGAACAAATATGACTGACTGTGTGCAAGGCACCTTTCTAAGTGATCTAGAGGAGGGAATGGATTCAGGGTCCACAGGGAACTCCAGAAGGTAGGGACTATTCTTGATGTTGTTCCCATATCACAGATGAGGAAACTGAGGCCTAGTTAGAATAAATCACCGGAAGTCTCACAGGAAATGAGTGGCAAAGTTAACATTTTAACAAAAGTGATCAGCCGGGCACAGTGGCACACGCCTGTAATCTCAGCGGCTCGGGAGGTGAAGGCAGGGGGATCACAAGTTCGAGACCAGAGACAGTCTGTGTAATTCATTGAGACCCTGTCTCAAAAAGAAAAAAAGAAAAAAGAAAGAAAGAAAAGAACAAAAGCAATCATATTGGATCTCAGCCTCTCAGTTACCCAGCTTCTTGGACAAGGCCAGAAAACTCACACTGTCAATCTGCAGCTTCAGATCAAACACCTGACTGGGTCAGGGTCATGACACAGAACAGCGTGTCACCCTCAAAACGCTCACTGGAGGGAAACATCCTCCTGTCCTCAGTGCGGATCCTATTTCTTACCTCCCACCCTAATATTTCAGACAACTCAGATTAGACCAGCAGGATATATGTAGTCTGCATAGAAGTTCTAAGAGGAAAGACAGTACCAGAATTAAGAGAACAGTGCAGCAGAACTGTGATTAAATCTGTTTGGGTTTGCCTAGTGTAGATCTAGAGGAGGTCTGAAATAAAATGAAAACAATCATGTTTTCCTTTAGCCAAAATGGAAATAGTTTTTTCAAACCTAGTAGTTGAAATGCCTGCAGCAATACCACTGTGGCATCCAATCCCGTCTGATCTCTGCAGCTAAGCAGGGTCAGGCCTGGTTAGGACTTGAATGAGGGACCACCTGGGAATATCGGGTGCTGTAAGCTTGGGAGAAGGACCCAGCAGCCCATCCCTGAAACAACCAACCATTGAAAACCATATTAATAGCAGAGAAGCACTGACATAGTGCCAGGCATGGCACAGTGACAGGGAGTGTTTTGTCTGTTGTACATTGGGTCACTATGATCTGGACCTGACTTTATGGCACCTAACAACAACAACAAAAACAGTAACTGAAAAATTCATTTAAGTCCAAATTCCTCATGTGTTAAGACCATTCATAATTTGATCATCAACTCCCTCCCTCTACAACTTCCCCACTTCTCCATCCCGCCCACCCCACCTAGCAACCAGACTGGACTACCAGAGGTTTCCATGAGCCCGTCCAGCACTCTGCCATTTGCTCAAGCAGTGCTGGCTGCCAGGGATGCTCTTCCCTCCTCTTGTAAGGACTTTGACATCTTTCAAGACCAGGTCCCATCATTAGCTGTGAGGATGCCTCCCAACCCAAAAGCAGACCTGATCACTCTTCTCTCTGATCCCTCAAGCTTTGCCCTGTGCAATGGTGTAAACATCTGTGTCTCCCTGGAATTCACACATTGAAGCTGAGTCCCCAATGAGATGGTGTTAGGAGGTGAGGCCTTTGGGAGGGGGTTAGGCAATGAGGGTGGAGTCCTCATGAATGGAATTTGTATCCCTATAAATGAGGCCCCAGAGAGCTGCCTCATCCCTTACACCATGGAAGAACACCGCTCAGATATAGTCATCTAGGAACTGGAAAGTAGATCCTTGACAGATACCAAATCTGCTGCCTCTGAATCTTGGACTTCCCAGCCTCCAGCACTGTGAGAAATGTCTGTTGGGTAAGTTCCCCAGTCTCTCTGGCACTTTGTTACAGCAGCCTAAACCAACTAAGACACCATTCAGAGCATGCTGTTAGTGCTGGCATCATTGTGTATTCTAATTAACTTAGTGTCTTTGTTCACTTTTCTGTCCTTGGCACCTAGCACCTACTATAAACCTGAATTCGGGCAGCATGTGGTAATGACCATGGTTACTGTCAGATTTACTGTATATGATTTTATAGCACTTCATTATACATCTTTGCATTTGATCTTCCTATCAGTTGGCCTGGGAGGGTATCAGAGGTGTCAAAAGTGAGTACTGGAGGAGGGATATAGTGCTTAAGATCCTTGTAACTCTGCCCTTCAGAGGTTAGGTTGCTCAGGTGGCCTTGAAGGACTTCCTGCCCCTGTGTTCAGCTAGGCTAGACTGCTCCCCTACTTTGTCCCTGCCCTTTATATGCCTCCCAGTACTGTGACCCAAAATACCCTCACCCTCAGTTCCCCTCCGCCAGGTGGAGGCCCAGTGGGCACAGGGTGATGCTTCCAGCTGGTACTCAGCACAGTCCCTCAGCTAGTGAATGCAACATGGTCAGAGGGCTTACAAGGCCATAGCTTCCCATTGGAACCCAGAACAATCCTGCCAGCTTCATGGAGAAACACTATATGACATAGCCCCCACTGTACCCAACCAGACAGCCAGTGTACAACCCCTGGCATTGGGGGACACTGGGAAAGGGTGTGGACCAAAGGGGCACAAAATATCAGAGCCAGAAGGAACTTCAGAGATCACATTGCTCCAGGCAGGCACAAAACTCCGAGTCCAGACTGGGAAGGGACTTGTCAGAAACACAGAGTGAGATGGTGGCAAAGGGACAGCTGGCTCCTGAGCCCTTTCCAATGAGTTTAATCCAAGCAAGATGGCAACATAGAGAGATGGCACCAAAAGGAAGTCCCAAAGGCCAAATTAACTCACAAAGCATTTTCCAGTGATACAAATGATACACATGATTCTTGAATGCAACACTACCCAGAGAAAATAATTATGAAGGAAACCATAAAGGCAAAACAAGGAAGTTGTTCAGTAACAGTAGTCAAATTGAGTCATGCAGGAGGCCACCAGGCCACATGTTACACATATTCTTTTCCATTACCTCTCCCACAAAAAAAAAAAAAAAAAAATACAGAGCCTGTGGGTCTAAGTCCAAGTCCAAGACTCTTTCTGTATTTCTGTACTGACCTGGCAGAATGCATTGAAGTAGGAATATCATAGATTGATACTTTCTTTCATCCTCAGATGAAATTCTTTATGCTGTTGTTGTTGTTGTTGTTGTTAGGTGCTGTCCAGTTGGTGAACGACTCATAGCAATCCTATGTACAACAGGCGAAACACTATTTATTATCAGTGCTTCTCTGCTATTCATAGAGTTTTCAATGGTGGATTGATTTTGGGGATGGGTTGCTGGCTCCTTCTCCCAAAATTCTTTATAGTGGTGCTAATTATTGGTGCTTAGTCAAATATTGTTACTCCCCACTCCCTTCCATGCACATAGCAGATGGTACTTTCTGGCCATTTGTGTCTGACTGGGGCCACGTCACTAATTTCGGCTCATGAGCTGAGAGTAGAAGTTGAGTGTTGTGACAGTTAATGTTATTGTCGGCTTGGCTAGGCCATGGGCCAGATATTTGGTCAAATACCAGTCTAGATATTGCTGTGAAGAGATTTGTTAGATGAGATCAACATGTAAATCAGTAGTCTCTGAATAAAGCAGTTTATTTTCCACAATGCTCATAGGCCTCTTTCAATCATTTGGAAGCCTTAATGCAAAAGGACTAAAGCTCCCCCAGGTGAAAGAGAAATCCACCCCACATTGCCTTCAGACTTGAGCTGAGACCTCAGCTCTTCCCTGGGTCTCTAGCCTACCCCGTAAATGGTGGATGTACCACCCCCTACAATTGTGTGAACCAATTCCTTTTAAAAAATATTCTAGGCAGATAGATAGATAATAGATGTTATTGGTTCTGCTTATCTGGAGAATGCTAACACAAGTGTGCTTAGCAGTAAAGAGCTTTTGATGGGCAGGACCTGGCTGTTTTTTGTCTTGGCACAATCATTATCAATTTTTAAGATGGTGTCTGCTCTGCCAGCCTGGATTCCTGAATGACTATGAGCAGAGCCCCTCTGTTGACCCTCCATATACAAGTAGCACGAGTAAGAAATAAACTTCTGGTGTTGTAAGGCACTGGTAAGCGGAGGTTGCGAGTCACTAAGAATAACATAAGTTACACAGCTGTTCATCTTAGATTTGAAAAGCTAGGGTGTGAGGAGAGACATTCAGAAAGGCAAAGGAACCATAAAAGGACTTTGATTGCTGGCATCCCACGGAGAGTCCCAGACCCATAGCTCTTCCTTCCGCTGCATAGCTTCCCAGGTATCTATCTTGGGGTCCTGGGAGTCTTGGCCTAGAATCCACCCACACCTATGGAAAGGCATCAAAGGTATAATCTCACTGGTGAAACTTCCCTAGAAAATGCTCAGAGTTCTGCTGAGGAATCTGACCTGGGCCTAGAATGAGAAGCTCTCCAAAGAGCAAAAGTTTCCACTACGGCAACAAGAATGTTAAACATGATTTAAAAAAAAAAAAAAAAAAAAAAAGAAAAAAAATGCTTAGTACTAGAAATGAGATGATGTGTACTTATAAGCAAAAAGCCAAAAGCCACTCCTTGGTTCCTGTGACGTTTCCTGCTGCCTAGGGAGGATCAAGAGAACCAGAGAGGGTACTGGAAAGGAATGGGGATACCCTTTTGGTCAAACCCACAGGGGTTTAAGGAGGAAACTTTGAGAAAATGGAACCCCACAGTATTGATGGTTCTTCTTAGAAACCAGGGGTGACCCAGAGGCCGCAGGGACTCTTGTATCTTTCCTTTCAGTGGGTACATCCAGTCCTCTGACCTTAAGTACACTACAGAGATAAACTCTGGGGCAGAATAAGACACAGTGGGCTTCAACTATTACAGGAAGAATTTAGCTTAAACCCCTGGCTCTCAACTAAGAGTTGTTTCCCACCTCCACCCTCAGGAGACATTGGGCAATGTCTAGAGTTGGTTTGGGTTGTCAGGACTAGGGAATGCAACTAGCATAGCATCTACTGGGTTCAGGATAGGGATGCCACTGGACATTCTACAATGTACTGGGCAGTCCCCGCCAACAACAGATTATCTAGCCCAGTTCTAAAGATGAGAATCCTTAGTTGAAACTAAATCCCTCATTGTTGTTGTTGTTGTTAGGTGTTGTCAAGTCGGTGTCCAACTCATAGTGACCCTACGTACAACAGGCGAAACAGTATTGTTAGTGCTTCTCTGCTACTCATGGGGTTTTCAGTGGTTGAATTTTTGTGTATGGGGGGAGTAGGTTGCCAGGTCCTTCTCCCAAGCCTACAGCACCTGGTGTTCCCAGGTGGTCTCCCCTCCAAGTACTAACCAGGCCTGACCCTGCTTAGCTTCAGAGACCTGAGGGGATCAGACACCATGGTAGTATGGCTGCTGGCAAATCTCTAGTTAAGAGCATGTAAAGGTTTAGAACAAAGGACAGGAAGAACACTTACAGAACTGATATGCTTCAATGGAAAAACTATATACAGACAGAGATATAGACACCCCAAAACTGACCATACCACTAAAGCATTGTGAAGGATAGCATAGTTCACATCCGTAAGGAGCTAAACCTCATTGTTACTCTCTGGGTTGGGATTTAGCTCAGTTGGTAGAGCACCACTCTGCAGTCTCTAAGGTCCTGGGTTCATTCCCAGCACCCCAAAAAAGGAAAAAGGACGTGGCAATCCACTCCTGAGGCAATCCCGAAACAGTCAGCCATTGAAAACCCCATAAGGGTCGCTATAAGTTGGACATGACTCAAAGGCACCTACCAACAACTCTCTTCTCCTTGCAGGGAGGAATCCAGCAAGAGAATGACATGGATGGTGTAATATTGCAAAATTGCCCGTAGATTTGCAAAGCGAAGCAAGGAGCCAAGTTGAAGAGCTGACAGGGGAAACAGAGGGAGCTAAACCACTCAGCACGACAAAGAGCGGGACTTATTTGTTTGAGTTGCTGGTAAGCACCAAAGGAGTAAGGAGGCAGGCCAAATCACATGACATTTGCCCAAGCAATGTCTTTTAGAGCAAGGGTGTCTATTTTTCTGTTTCAGATTGTTTGCGTTGTTGTAGTGTAAACACCACCAGTTTCCCCAAACCACTGTGAAATTAAACATGTTTATAAAGCCCTGTGGAAATGGAGTGTGTGTGTGTGTGTGTGTGTGTGTGTGTGTGTGTGTGTGTGTGAATCAGAAACTGGGGGCTAAATTCTACTCCTGGGTCGACATTGTGCAAAAGAGAATTGTTTTGCAGGAAACCAGTAATAGTATATGTCACTTTCTGTGGGCTCACTATGTGTCAAGCACTGCTCAAGTGTTTAGCATGCACAGTCTCACTGGACGTTCGCAGTGACCCTATGGTGGACACCATTGTTACCCCATATTAGGGGAAAGAGGTCTGAGGAAAGGGAATGTAAGCACTTACTTGGGGACATCCACACAATAAGCAAACCACAGAGGGAGAACTGAAACCCAAGTGGCTGGGGCCATTCTGCTGTGGCCAAGGGCTAATGAATAATCTTTATTAAATCTAATGAATAATCTTAACTAAATGGAAGGAAAAGGGAACTCAAGGTAATGTGAAAAATGGCAGCCCCTTGTTACCTTGGAATCTCAAGATTGGCAGTTCTCAGGGTTGATGTGTACCAGGATCTAACGCGAGCTTGGCAGTCATCAAGCTGCTGGGCTGCAACCCAGAGTTTGATGCAGGAATCAGGGGGAAGCCCAAGGATTGGCATTTCTGACAAGTCCCCAAGTGAGGTGACATTCCTGATCCTAGAGTTCCCATGATTTGGGAAGCCCTGCCTTCTGCTTGTTGGGGGGTAGGATTCAGCTCAGGTGACATCTGACCACAATATCAACTACTGAATGGCTTTGAATTGGAACAAGTTAATACTGAAAAGAATAGAGGAGGTTGGGAGGACTGTTGCATGGAATTCAATCTGGAAGACTTCCTGGAGGGGGATTCAAGTGGTGAGAAGTGAAATTAGCATGACTGATTCCCTCCAGTCTGCCTAATACACACCACAGGTAGCAGGGCTCAGGCTAGGCACTCCCTCTCTTAGGGACTCGTAACGAACTTGTATGACTATCCTCCTTGGAACTGCCAAGCAGGTACCCTTGTTCTTTAGTGGGACCCTCCAGAAAGTTAGCAAGAGCTGTGTAATCAGGAGACACCCTGTTTTGTAGAATAGAGATCTGTGCAGGACAGTGGTTAGGAGAAAGATAAACAAGTTTGAATCATAGCCCTGCTATTGGGTAACGCGGACCTTGCTCAAGGTTCTTCATTATTCTAAACCTTAGCTTCCGAACTGAAAAAACACCTACATCTCAGAGCTGCAACTACCAATTGTAAGTGAGGTGCTCATTACAGGCCCACCTCACAGCACACCACAGTAATGGCGTTAGCCTCTATTCGTGGCCAGGGGAAACATGCCAAGGTCAAGAACAGGAGCTTCCTGTTGCTGCCCACAACTCATGCAGAAGCCATGATGTGGAACTTCTGGTCCACTCCATTTAAAAGGCTCTTTCATTGCATGGGGTAGCCTAGTGTTTTCACTGGGCCCTAATAACATACCTGTATTTGGGGACCCTTTTCCCGCAGTCCCAAGCTTTTTCTTTATCAAACCACACCCAAGACTCCCTCCTACACCCAGGTCAAAATTTCTCTCCTCATATATGAAGTTGGTAATACTAAGCATGGGATAAAACCAGAATACAAAGCTGTCTGTTACCTACATATACAATATGTACCCAACCTTCTTTAAAAATGTATGCAGGAGCCAGGCATGGTGGCATACCCCTGTGATCCCAGCAACAAATGAAGTGGAGGCAGGAGGATTGCAAGTTCAAAGACAGGCCACCTGCATAACTCAGTGAGACCCTGTCTCAAAATACGAAGTAAAAAGTGGGCTGGGGTACAACTCAGTGGTTGAGCCCTTGCAAAATATATGCATGAGGCCCTGGATTCAACTCCCACTACAGACCAAGAATAAAATTGTATGCAGAGAGGAAAGACTGGAGAAACTATTTGCCAAATGTTAACAGAACTGGGAAAGCACGTTCTCCAAGAGCAGTTCATGGCCTGTTGGGCAGCTGGGGGTGACAGAGGACTGGAAAATCCAAATCCCTTTTGGTCCTATAGGAATGGGTTTACGAAATAGTTTATTTTCGTCTTCTGCTTCTAGGTATTATCTATCATAAAGATGAAATATATTTTTACAATTGAGAGGGAAAGTTACTTATAGAAAACAAAGAAAATTGCATATCCTTCTAAACCTTTTTGTGGTCATAACCCACTCCACATTTACTCTGTTCACTCCACTTATGGGCTTCCTTTCAGCTCTTGCCCTTTTTCTAGCCTGTGAATTTGAACATGCTGCAGAAGAGGCTGCTTCCCTTAGATCCTCAAGTAAGCTGAGCTGCCCTGATGTGGGAGGAGATGCTTCCTCCCGAGGGAAGAGCATCAGGGCTCAGTGCCAACCATTCACTCTTGGGGATCCATGCTGACCCCCAAAGACTCACTAGGGCTTTGCACGCAGTTAGTGGTTCATGCCAAGAAGAAATGCACAGAAATGGGCTTGGAGGTGAGGATAGCGGTGCGCATGTGCACACGCACACACATCCTCAAATCTGCTTCAACACTCCTCTATCCAGAGGAAAATGTCACCCGCTTAGTGCCCTCAGATGACCAGGGAGGGCGAGTTCCCCAGTTGTGGTCTGAAAGGGGGTGGATAGCTGGAGAGGGGGTGTCAGGGAGAGCCAATCCACTTGCAGCTGGCTCTGCAGTCCACACTTATTCTCCTGGGCTGGCCCATGATCCTGTTTCCCAGCGTGAGGCATCTTGCTGTCTTGGTGACGCACACTTTCCCCAAGAATGCCTGGCTTTTCAATGAGGAATTCTTGTATATTTGGGATTCTTGGAAACAAGACAGAGACTAATGAATGGCTGGCTCTGCCCTAGGTTTGGAAACCCTCTAGTGCTCCCAGTCTTGGAGGAAGGACACAGGGAAAGAAGATGAAGGAGGGATGGCGGCATAGTCGAGGTGGGGGGGGGGGTTAGATGAAGGATCAGAGAGATAAAGGGACCAGCAGTCCAGAAGCTCCCCTAACCCCACACAGAGAAGTCTGTGGATAGAGGAAGCAGACACTGAATTAAGGCTCATGGAGCCCAGAAATTTATGAGACAGAGGAAGCTAGGCCATTGGCGTCAAATTCATTAGAAAACAAGGTGGTTGTGCACCTCTATCAGGGTGCACAATAGAGAGGTCTTGGGCTCAGGCCTCCTTACTTGTAATCCCCTCGTACTACCTAAGCAAGTCACCTAAACTCTCAGATCCTTAGTTTCTTCTTCTGTAAAATGGGTCACCACCCACGTGGCCAAGCTGCAGTGAGAACGAGATGTGCTGAAATTTGCAAGTGCTTACCCCAAGGACTGACCCACAGGGGGCCCTCAAAGAGGGTGGGCAATATTGGGAGACTTTGAGGCATAGGAGTCTGTAGAGCAGTGAGCAGGTCCGATGGCCATGGATATGGCCGGGGAGCAGTGAGGCCCATCTCCTGGGGCAGGTGGGCTGAGCTGAAACTCTCTTCCTAGGTACGCCCCAGGTCCTCCATCTGTCTCCGCTCCCTGCCCAGTCCCAGCTATGTACATATCCTCAGGTGCTTAGCTTCGAAGTAGGGTTGAGCAGGCTCAGGACACCCAGAATGAAACAGTAGAGGGTCCATGGGGGCTCTAGGTCCCTCAGCCACTCCACCTTAAAGTTTTCTGGAAGCATCCTGGGCTCCCAGGAAACAGGCACAGCACCCAAGCCTGCCATTTGGGGAGCTCTGGGGGCTCTGTAGCCACTCTGGAGAAGGTAGTGCCTGAGGGACACCCCCACTCAGCAACCCTGGTGACCACTGCCCCACGAGGCTCCCAGCCCAACCCAGAAGGCCAAACACAGACCTAACAGACCTTGTTGTTGTTGTTGCTGTTATTGTTGTTGTTGTCATTGTTGTTATTATTGTTGTTGTTGTTGTTGTTAGGTGCCATTGAGTTAGGTCCAACCCATAAGGACCCTCATGGGGTTTTTAGTGGCTGACTGTTTAGGGATTGCTTTGGGAGTGGATTGCCATGTCCTTCTCCCACTTTTGAGGTGCTGGGGATTGAACCCATGTCTTTGAAGAGCGCAGAGCAGCACTCTACCAACTGAGCTAAATCCCAGCTCTAACAGACCTAAGAATACAGAAAACGAAGGGAAGAGAAAATCACTTCCTCTCAAAGGCGCTCACACATGCAGAGACAGCACGAGCTGGCTCGAGGAGCCACGTTTCATGAGGTTCATCTGGGGAGATGTTGCAGCCAGGTCGGTGCTTGGGAGGAGCTGCCCTTTAGTGTCACCCACAAGCTCTCCCCAGCAGTCCGCTGGCGTCCCAGAGGCCTGCTGGAGGAGAACAATGCTCTCCCCTGAACAAAGCATTTATATAACCTCTCCATGGTGGTGATGCTGATGTTCAGGCGGCTCTGGTTACAGCAGGGGTTTAAGCACTGGAGGCTTGGAGGGATGGGGAGGCAGAGAGGAAAACAAAACAAACTCCACATGAGGTTCTCATTTTCCAGAGCCACGTGAGAACGGCCCTGTGGATCCAACTATAAATACCCAGCTGCCATTGCCACAGGATGGAAAATCACACACTCACACACTTGCTCACAACAGACGAGGCCCTTCACACAGGCTGTGGGTTTCAGAATCCAAGTCAACACTGCTAAGAATCTCGGCCTCTTTATTCACACTTGAGGGGACCTGGTAAGAAGCCCTCCCAGCTGTCACTAGGGTGGAAGGTGGAGCTGCCCCCAAACCCCAAGCCACGCAAAGCCCACTGGCAGCCACAAGCAGGATGAGGGGGCAGGGCTTAGATCAAATCCTTAGAAGGAAATAAAGAGCAGCCCACGTGGTCCCCAACAACTTAGGTTTGGAGCCTGAGACAGAGATTCACAATGTGTGATTTATAGAGGCCTCGCTCTTGCTCTCCAGAGAGACCGGCAGGGAACTGGAAACAGGACAGGGCAGGGAAGGAAGGCGCTGGGAAAGAGCAGGACTTTGACCTGATCCTTGGGGAGCTGCCGAGGGTGGACTGCACGCTGTCCACAGGGGCCAGGGAGCAAGACACTTGTATCATTTCCTGCTTTGGTTACTGGCTGCAGGCTGGCGATGGTAGCCCCAAGCCCCTCTGGGTGAGGGGGCTTTGTCAGGCAAAGGCAGTGCATGCAGGCGGGAGCCGTCAGCAGGAGCCCCTCCAGCCTGGCACCAACTGCCTCTTTCACACAGGGACTGTACGCCCACTTGGCCAGTGGCTTAAAATTTGTATTTCTTATAATGACAGAAGTTTTTGTTTTGCTGTGTTTGTTTTTATTTCATTTTGCCTGAGATGCTTTTAGAATCAACCTGCTGAAGAGAGAAGCAAAAGTCTGATCAATGTGGCACATGCAGCTAATCATCCACCCTTCACTCTTTCTCCTTCTCCCATTACTCATAGATACCTGCTCTTGTTTGAGGCAAAAATATGCCTGGTTAAAAAAAGTGTTCAACCTTCCCCTGGACTCCACTGCAGTTTGGAATCTCTACTTAACACAGTTTAGGCCAGTTTCTGAGAGGGATTTTCATAGAAGCTTGTTAAAGAGAACAGAAATGGCCAGGATGTACTTTTTAGGCTTCCTCATATGCTGTCTTTCTGTATTAAATGCAGATGTGAGGATAGAGGCGATGCAGCCAATGTTGTAATCATGAAGCAATGAGCACAGAGACCAAAGTCTCATTCAAAAAGAGGCTAAAGCAGAGAGGTAGAAGGAGTCTGGGTGCCTGATGACTCTGAAACTGCTCTACCAGCTCTGAGCTATGTTAGCTGTACTTCTTATATAAGAGGGAAAAAACAACTAGTTGACAGAGGGACTTTACTCAGATTTCTGTTCAGTGTAGCTAAACACAAATTGTAACAAATATAAACCTTAAAAACTAATTCTGTGGAGTATCCCAGGAAAAAAAAATTCCCTTTGGATAAATAAATAGGGGCATGCTAGTTTAGACT